>JARJEC010044287.1:0-23450 GCA_030264575.1 Tachinus sp. AB-2021 | reverse complement strand
ATTGGATTCTTGGAAAAAAGTCCATAAGATATGTTTAGTATTTTTTCAATTTAAAATTTGTTTTAAAATTGAATATCTCCATTTCTATTCATTTTATGATATAACCACAAAAATGTATGGTGCCAACGTAAGTTTTCTGTATGAACTAATATCTTTAGGGTCGGCAAAAAATCGTGAATTTACTGTAGACTGCAAAGGTTCTACTTCATGGTTATAAACTGGCAAAATTAATATTCATGTTATATATAAACAATGAACGTGTCCCCAAAAACTAAAAAATCATCCATAAAAAATGCAAAGCTAATTATTTCCGCTAGCAAGTAAATAAAAGTAGAAGATTGCCCCTTCTACTTCCATTCACTTGCAATATTTGACAACTTGTAAAAACATACGGAAGATATCACATTGAGCACATTTTTCTTAAGATATTAAGAAAACTACTACTGTCTAGATGCTGCGTGCACGTTAAAGAATCCAATAATTTAGATTAAAATTCCTGAGTTATGGACAAAGATCTCAGATGTGGTTAACATCTGCCGTCTGTGATTAGTCCAAAGATGATTGAAATAAGCCGACCTAAAATAAATTTAAAAAGAACATAAGCTCGGTCGGTGATAGAATGCCTTAATTGTACATAACAAGTACAGTTGTAACTGTTCACGGAAGAGTGCTCGGCTGTTTAAACACACACTACGCATACTCGGTGCGTACATATTAGTATGAAAATACATATAATATCTTGATGTAGTCGTTGTTTTTAAACATGGTTAATAATAAATAGGACTGTGATACAACAATGAAATTTCTCAATAGATATATTGCATCTATTACTTTTGATAAAAAGGAAAGCTTGTAAATAACGGTAGGTTGCCAAACAGATGCTACTTGATGTAAATTGAAGTAACCGTTACATGTGATAATCCATTCTTATAAAATAAAACAATTTACTATGTTTTTTATTACAAATTTATTCTCTCAAATATATAACTAGTTTCGGCTCCAGTAAAGCCTTCTACGAGATGAAACTAGTAATCGTATTCGAGAGAATAAATTCGTGATAAAAACCATAGTTATATAACTTGTAACATCCGTAGGAGACTCTAGTGGAGCCGAAACCAGTAATGTATTCGAGAGAATAAATTTGTGATAAAAAACATAGTAAATTGTTTTATTTCATAAGATGCTACTTGTTTAATTTTGAAGATATAGCTTTTCTCATAATAGTATCTTCTCATTGTCAAAAGTAGTATGAGCAGCTTAAAATATTTTTTTATAATATTATGACATAAAAACATTTTATGTTTGATTTGGAGACGTAAAATTGATCTTAATAGCATTGGATTACACTTTTATTGCGGCTGTTCGATAACAAACTTTATTGTACTTATTCCAAAAATTTATTTATGGATATAGTGATCATTTGATATAAAATAGACCACTATCAACAAGGACAATTATAATCAAATAATTAATAATAATATTTATTAATAATTATTACTAATAAATGAATTTCCGAGGGTGTTCCATAATATCATTTAATAAAATTTATTGCTACTCGGCCAAAAAAAGTAGTGCGAATTCATGCTGCATTCATCCAAAATATAGAATTTTTTGTACTTGTAATATTAAATAATTTTAATGTACTTTTATGGTCCATGTTTTAATACATACTTTAGTAGTCTGATTTTTAGTCAAAAGTGAACTATCTCACCAATAAAGTCGAAAAAGAGAAAAATACGTATAAATACTTTCTTATGTTAAATATTGCCTATTAAACAACTAAAATGGATAGGTCATTTCCAGGAGCCAGTGGTTACCCAACAAAGAAATTTAAAAAGACATCGTTTAGATAAAATTCTTAGCTCACTATACTAATTGGTGCAAGAGAGAAATTGTCTTAGAATCATTTTTGAAAATTCAAAAACTGAATGATGTTTCTATAAGAAAATAACTATCTGGTCTGTAAATATTCATTTATTTGGACAATATTTCAAAACACAAGCTTAAAAACAATAAAACATGCTGCAAATTTAATAAATTTGCCAATGAAAATGGCCTACTAACCTAACCTAACTTTTCCTGACCTAACCTAACCTAACCTAACCTAAAATTTAAATAAACTCTGTAACAATGTTCTATAAACTCTCAAAAAGAGTATTTGTTTGAAGTTTTTTTATCATACAAAGCGGTATCCATTTTGTTCAATAGAGAACACAGCAAAATGTAAACTCTTAAAAACTGTATACTAGAAACTGTGCGATTGGTGTAAAGAAGATAGAGAAACAAAAAATCATACAGAATATAAACATATAAAAGTGAGTCAAAAAAGAAAAGAGTAAAAGTAGTAAAAACACGGAAGAAGTTTAATAACTACTCTTAAAAAACCAGTGCAAATTTTAAAGAAAATTTCATCAGTTTTTTGTTAACTTTTTCAGATTTCTGATAATATGTAGCTAGTTTTAAATGAAAAAATGTGTTTTCCTTTCAAGTTACATTAATGGAAAAAATTAAAGTTGAATAACAAATACATTGTTAAATATTAAAAATAATAAAATAAATGTGAATTGATTTATCCGAGCAATGTAATAATATAATCGTTCCATTAATTTTTAATCAAATTTATAATTTTACAAAGGAATATTTTTTCAATAAAAAAATAGTCGATTTTATTTTATTTTAGCTAATCTTTTTTTGGCTTGACTTGCCCTGTAATATTGATTGCGTGTGGAAAATATTGGTTTATTTGATATTATTGGAACAAAATTGTTTGGCAAACTTTTTATGCAAGTTACAAGTGTACATAAAAATGTTTTTAAACAAAGTTTGTTCTCTTTAAATTACTTATTCAATGATCATACGCAAGCTTGCTATCTTGTTTTATCGGTAAAGTAATAGATTTTGTATTTAAATTTAATTTTAAATTTTTTAAACATTTATAAGTCATGCGTGTAAAAAAGTTATTCACAGAGATGACTTTTTAATTATCTATACAATAGTGCCATGCATTGACCTATATTCCCATTTGAAATTATTTTGCAGGGTACATAGATGCAGAGCTGTCAAATTCCTAACAATTTAAATCATATTTTTTATTTAAATCTTATTTTGACTTAAATTTTAAATCGTTTTTATATGTTTTAATTTAAATCGTTTTCAAATTGGCGTAACAAGATTTAAATCAAATAAAATGAATTAAATCATTTAAAGGTGACTTAAATCAAATAAGTATGACTTAAATCAAATAAAAACGGTTTAAATCAAATAAAACTAATTTAAATGAAATACGTTACACTTTTCACATACAATTTGTTATTGTTGATGATATAAAATTTAAACAAAATAACTTAAATAAAAAATGACTTAAACCAGTTATATTTTCCAATTTATTTATAATTTATGATTTAAATTATTTTTATTTTGAAATTGATTTATGACTTATGATTTAAATCTTTTTTAAAATGATTTGTGTGAGCTCTGCAAGGATGTGGTAATTTTTTAAAAATAAATTCAGCATATACGCTATAACTGATTATATATTTTCCAAAATANATAAAGATATTATTATATTAGTAATACATTAAATGAATATAAATAAATGTATCTATATCTAAAGACTTCGGACAACCTTCAAAGAACACCGATGCAATTCCAATGAGATAATTTAATATACAAATAATAACATTTGCATTACTCAGTAAGTTTTTTACATTTTGTATTAATTAATTTAATCCTTGACATAAATACGATTGCATAAAATTTAATAATAGCATTTAATTTTCAACCGTATTGCAAAAGTATCCAAACTACAAAGCAATAGATAATTGATGAATTTAAAACGGTAATTTACGATTGCCAATGCAATATGTTCCACTAAATTTTTACTCCTTCCAACAAAATACTTTTTTCTTATTATACATATGAAAAATGTATTGCACATATATTCCTTTCGGTGACACTAGACACTTCACTCTCCCCATTTCCTCAACGATTTCTCAATGTAATTTCCAGCACATACCTCTTCTTTTCTTTTTGCCAAGTCAGCGTCTTTATTATATAATATATTTTTATCACGAGTTATAATTTTCGTATAATCTTTTGTATTGTTATCAAATTCTAAATAATTGAAGTAAGTTTTATTATTATTTTTTATTGTCATTATTTATACTAAATCGCATTTTTGCGTATAAAGTTTGTTTTTATTTTTGATTTCAGATTGATTTTATTATTTTTCAAATATTATTTTGCCACGTTTATTTTTATTATCTTAAGAAATAAAATTATTTGTTTGTTATCAAAATGTTGCATTAAATTTTTTTTTAAAGTTTTCGTTCAAATATTGAGATGTAAACTAAACTACATTACTAAAACTAGATTATTTCAATTAAATCATCAAATATTTGTCAACACCATTTAATACTATAAATTTGCAGATGTATGTATCAAGTATGATTAATGGGAAACATTTATATAGTTATGGAACATTTCACAAGGGTCAATACATGTATGAGTGGCAGCATACCATTTGCCACCGAGATACAATTAACGGCGCTCTAGTTAAGCCTACCGTTGTTACTGTAAGCACACACAATTTACACATACACAAACACATAACTATTTGATTGATTGACTGATTGATAAACAATTGAATTGATTGTTGTAACACATAACGTATCCAAAATGATGTAATGGAAAAAAATTAATAAGGCTTTCAATAATTTTCTTCTTTTCAAGTAATTGAAGCAAAATTAAAGAAGCAGTGCATATAAATCGAATTTTGAAAACAAAAAACTCATTGCTACTTAATTTCTTTTAAAATTATGCAGCCAGTTGTTAAAATTCTAAACTAAAAGAAGTATTATACCTTTTTTTGTTTATTGTTTTATTTTAAATATAGATCGATTTCCACGTTCGAGCATCTACAATAGACTAATAATTTTAAAAAATTTAAAATACTCCAAAACGGTTGTTTCTGTTTTATTTTAAATGAAGAAGTCTTAAATGTCAATTAAAAAACATAGTCTGTATACACTATGTTTTACAATCAGTTTGTTAATAACTAATATAATCTCTTTTATTAACAAGTTCTAATCAAAAATTAGATTTAAATTTTTTTAAATTTATATTAATGAAATAATTGCAATATTAATTTTATTAACATTATTTTATTTTACAAAAACTAAATAGTAGTTTCTTCTTTAAACTTATGAACAAAATGTGTAAATGCAATAATTATAACTACAACAACTGAAATGGTTTTTTTATTTTAAGTACAGAAGAAAATATAATATAATGCAAATTACTCAAAAATCTAGTAATTTCATATAAACTCCAATCCTTTAGAAATTGAGTATTATTAAATCTTGTTGAATTAAACATCTAATATTAGCAGCAAATTAAAAAGTTTCCTGTTCAACGAATTGCAACTAAGTTTTTCCACCTGACGCCAGTACAATTTTGATTTATTGATTAATGTTAATATTTTAGAAAAAAGTTTTACTTTAATTAAGGAATTTCTTGAAAAATTGTTCATCTTTAATTAAAAAATTTAATGGATGATTGATTATTTAGTTTCCAGTGTCTTTTAGGATTTCTATGGCTTTGAAAATTCGTAGTCGTAAATATTTTATTACAGATACCACTTTTTCAATTCCAAGTTTTTATATGTTAAGCATATGGATGTAGCCATAAAATCCTATAATTGAAAATTTATGTCAGTGCGTTAAAATATGTAGAATAAAGGTATGATATAAATTTTAACGCATTGTGTATTTTGATTTTTTGTCAGAGTATAGTTACAACCAAACATAGCGTTGGCCGATGGAAGGCATTTTTGCGCAATTATAAAAAAGAACGCATGACGCGAGAGAGGTGCAGAGTATACTCAGAGACAAAACCAGCATATTCTAGACCTCTCTCATGTTATGGGTCCTTTTCTATCGTTGCGCGAAAACTAATATAAGCAAACTCAAAAGCACTTATTATTAAATTAAGATTCCAGCTTAATATTAATTTTTTTATTTGGTCAGTTTTCGATATGTGAAATGTCATTTATAAAAAAACTCATTGGTTTTTTTTATTCCGGCAAAAAATAAGTTTTTTATAACTCGTCTGATACTTGTCTAAACGGTTTTTCTCGGCCGGCTCATCATAATCTTAGGCTAGTTAGATTAAGAACTAAACTTATACATAATAGGCCAGTCCGAAGAGATATTGTATGTTGTAAAAAATGGTGTAGCAGCTATTATTTTCTTAACTAGTGTTTACAGGTGCAAACAAGTAAAAAACAAAAATACTAAGAAAAAACATGAAGATGTTATCAGTTTCTTTGGTTTTATGACTCCTAACCGGTGCATTCTAGCATAACAGATATAAATATAAAATAAACAAAACAAGTAAATTTTGCTTCAAATGAATACAACAATTGGGTCAAGTAGTATAATCAAAAACTACATATCAAAAAATAACAAGTTTTTCAAACTTTGAAAAACCTTCCTACTCTGGTAGTTAATCTCACTAGCTAATTGATGTGATGCTCTTCGCTATCAGCAACTACCAATGATAAAATGTTGTCATATTGTTTACGAATGGTCAATGATAAATGAGTGATCAATGATCAATGGTCAACAATGTGACAACACTTTATTACTATCATATGCAAACAATGCAGCAGTGCATTAAGAAGAGCATTTTAAACAAGCATTGTGACAAGAGCAAACTAGACTACTGTTTTGCAACTTTTGCGGCTTGTTTTTACTTAGACAAGTACATTCAGTATTATATTTTGATTTGAATAGGATTAGGGCTTTTTAAAATTCGCTACCACACATCTCCTTAACCACCAATTCTTCCAAATATGTGCAGTGAAACAAGTTCCGCTTTTTTACTATTTCGGCTGAAGATTGTTTTGGAAGTTGCATCATGCCATCAGGAGGCAGGACTGCATTATGCAAAGTAACAACCATCATACTTTTCAGCGTGTAAGATTAAGTATTCCAATATTGAAATTAGCATTATCAAATTAGCAAAATTGTTTTAACTTTCATTTGCCTAGATTTTTTCAAGAGTAAAGCTTGTCATAAAAATTGCAAAAGTATTAGTAGAATCAGATTTTGATCAGATGCTTGAAATTAATATTTCTGTAGAGATATCCGTCAATTTCTGTGAGAATTTATGTCATACAAGATTGTAATTCCTTCCTTATAGCATTTGATAAAATTGTACGTGTGTGTTTTAACTTCTCAAATAAAGATTTGTTATTTTTACTATAAGGTCTTCCATCAATAGTTTCAGAGATTTCAAAATCGCCAATTCAATTTCACCCAAAAAGCCAAAAACCTTCTAAAACATAAGATTGGAAGAATTTGAAGACTTCCTATCTTATATCTGACAAAATTATTTCGCAGCTTTGATTACCACAGATTTTCTTTTTGAGGTTGCTGTACAATTTATCACTGAGAATTTATTGCCCAACAAATTGCTTTTATTGTGATTACTTTGACTATCAAAATATCCTTTCCATAATTTTGGCAAAACCATGATTTAAATGGTCTAATATTCGGTCAAAAAAAAATTACTTCAAATCATTTAAAGAAAACTGGAATTTAGCCAAATTGTTATAGAGGTAAAAGCACATTGGTTTTATTGTCTTCTCGGTATTTCTGCAACGCTGGTACTCTCATATACTCACAAGACTGCTGTTTTCAATTGTAAAACCTGTAATACCATGCACCATTGTAAACAAATCTTAAAAAATTTCTAAAAGATGTAAAACCCTTTTCTCTCATTACAATTTTTGACTGTAATCATGGTATCGTGACTTGAAATATTTCATGCACCCGTTAGAAAGTTTCAAACTATATTGAAAAATAGAACTCTTTTAGAGCCGCATTGTGGGTTCTTACCACAATGCGGGTCTAAAAGAGATCTTTCATATACAATCACTACTGTGATTAATTAACAATTTAACATCACTTTACTACCCGTAGTGAACATTAGTAATCATAACACGCGTGGCAAATCTAAAATGGGAATGAGAAAACCATATCCCAAGTCAAAACAAGCACAGGTGGACAACAAAAATAACAACTCGGCGCCCAAAAGATATAAAGAGAACGTTAATACGACAAAAACGACATTAAACGGGTAACAGAAAAAAATGGTTTAGGAAAACCCAAAATAGAGTCAAATAGAAAGAAATAGCTGATGAAAAATAAGAAATCGATAATAATGATAATGACGAAAATCACTTGAACCAGTTATTTTGTCCCAACTAGAACAGGATAATAAGTTTTTAACAAAGTTTGAAAAATTTGTCGTAGTTTACAAAGGTTTTTGAGCAGGTCACTTAATCAAAATATTAAGTACACTCATTTAAGGCAAATTTAATGCCCATTGTATTGTAAAATGTTTGCTGCGATTCAACATTTAAAAGTTACAGACAGAAATGTAACTATTAATCTAACATAAGACCTAAAATTATGTATACAGAGTAATTAAAACCTAAAAATACTCCAAAAATATTAATAGATAAGATTTTTATTTATCCAATTGTATAGATATGGACCCAACCGTTCCATTAAACGTTTAAAAACAGTCATTCTTAAAAAAATTTACTACTAATAATAAAAACTACCTAAGCATTGTAAAAATATATCAAATCCAAAATAAATAAAATCCAGTAAAAAAAGGTGAGAAAGAAATTACATAAGCAAGGTGATTATAACTGGAATAAAAAAAATAATATTTTAACAAAGAACCAATAACCATATTAGAGGGAAAAATGATACCATAATTATGCAATTGGAGTATGCAATTTTTTCTTTCAATGCAAACATTCTATGTTAGGTTTGCATTGAAAGAAAAAAGAAGTTAGAAAAACTTATAAAAAAATATAATCATTGAAAGAAGAATAAAATATTGGGCAGAATGGTTGTTGCACTTTGTAAATGAAGACAATGTTAGTTAAAAACACTTCAGAGGTATGTCTAAAATCTAAATAGTATCCAACATTGAATTTTCCAGCGCATAGTAGCGATGCTAAGCAGGCATTTGTTGGATTATTCCTTGACTTCCCGGTGCGCCAGTTGTTGCCTACCAACCATCAGTGAGGTTAGATAAAACAGTCAAGATTCATATTGCAAAGAATTGCATTATGTAACAAAAATTATAAACAAAAATATAATTAATTTAAATAAAATAGAAAAATTGAGTATTTACGAGCAATTACACAAATAAAAAATTCAGTATATCAGATTATGTTATTTATAATACAAAGTGACCACAAAAGTTTTTGGTTGTGACTGTACTAGCTAATGGAAAGTGAGTACAAGCACAAGACCATCAACACTATCCGTTGATGGTCTTGTGGTCGTGAAGTTATGCTATTTCAATTACAATGTAGCAGTACCTACAAGACGGTGTAATAACTCATACTGCAAGAGTATTCATAGACTTGGTTCGGTGCACCTTCCTTTCTCGTTTCATTTCCCGGTTTTGAGATTTGACTTAGGCTTTACATCCTCCAGGTCTCAGCAGTTGTGCAATTTTTTCCTCTAAGATTATTTAAAATCTCGCGTTTATATGAAGAAACCCCGTACATTAGGAACTTGCAGATGTGATTCGTTCTTAGATTCAACTTATTGGTTATCAAACATTAGACGGGGTGTGGGAAAACTTTAAAGACAGAGTGGAAAAATGCATCAATATCTGTTAAACATAAACACTTCAAAATTAACCAAATAATATTTTTTTAAAAGCCTTGTTTTGTAGTTTTTTATATATCAAGTAAATTTAAAACAGAATTGACACAAATATAAATATTTAAAAAATTCTGCGGTTATGACCGTTTGTAAATAGCAAAAAACAATTTTATTTATAAAAATACAAACCATTGTCCAAATCTCTAATTTTTACTAAAATAATTGTGATCTTAAATTTTTAAGTCATTATAAAACAAAATTATAAATTCGTTTCATAAATCACAGTGAATAGTCACAGTAGAAAATGTTTTACTGAAATCTCCGAACTTATTAACCCATTATAAGTTTTGCTGCTTCAAAACAGTTTAAAAGATTTAATTTAAACATTTTGTTTGAAACTTGCCAATCCTGTAAATCAGACACAAATTAAAGTTCCAATTAATTTATATTAAATCTGATTGTACTTCATTTCCAGTGCAATTTTTTTACGTAATAAAAAACTTATTGAATTTCCTTTCAATTAAAACAATTAGTTATCTTGAGAGAATGCTTTTTTTTTAATTAAGTAAAAATAAAGCCGAGTCGTAAATTCTCTAAGGGTCTAAATAACGTCGCTCGGAATGAGAGATAAAGCAAACCTAGTATGGAATGTAAAACATTTCCAATTATCTGTATACTGAAAAAAACTGAGAGATAAAAACGATTTAGTGAAAGAGAATGCTCTTCGCTGGTAGCTTGACTGGTAAATCCTAATAGCTTCCGAGCAGGGGATTCTAAGAGGATATTGCGAGTAATGTCCAAATTATTGAGTTAAGGACACTAGATTTAATACTCTCCATTGTGTTGAAATGTAGAGTGAATTGCTATTAGTCAAATACAAATTCCTAGTCTCATTGAAGTTTAATTAACAATCGCATAAAAGATTGTTTTTATGACGAATTAATTTTATTTTCAATTGCAATTTAAAAATAGTGTTATCATGTTATATTTTACGCTCTCCCTAATAAAAGTAAAGTGCTTTTAAAATTAACACCGGAAGTGAAGTAACTAGAAACAGGTCTGGCTTTAAAGATCAAGATTAATGTTCTTAAGCCAGATAGATTTATATATTTGCGGTACTTTCAGTGCTAAATTCAACTGCAATAGGGAGGCGATTTGTTTCGATTTGACGTGCATTTGCTTAAACAACATCGGATTGAGGCGGGATCGTCGCGACGCTACCGGCATGATGATAACTAGTGAATACGTAACTCTGGAGCCACTGTATTTCCGAATCACGACGTTGTAGGATGGACTGGAATATTTTATAATAAATAGACGCTCTCGCGCTTCGCGGAAATTGTCTCCTTATCCAGTTTGATTGATGTATTTTATTGTGAGAACTTTTAATAAGAAACTGATGTTGTTGAGTTTCGGATCAATATCCGGTAGAGAGGAATAAATTCTTTTTGTTTGCCATTTTAAATTTAATAATTCACATTCATTACTCAGCATAAATTACAATAATAATCTTAGTAACTTGATTTGCCAATTTATAGGTTTTTAGCAACTGTAATTAACACTAACTACAATATATTTTTATATTTACAAAATTGTTGTTTTTGTATTTTTATGTAATGCTTGCATGATACTATGCATTTTTTATATCAGATCTTATGCAGTTTTTTTATCTACTGGATAATTAACTTAAAAATAACAGCCAATAGAAAGCAAAAAATATACAAAATTTATACAAAAAAACAATACTGTATTGTAGTGCAATGGAAATTGTAGAATAATGATCAATCCATATTATTTTTTATAATTCTCATTCTTTAAAAATAATAAATTATCTTCGCAAAAAAAACTGGAAAGTTCTTTTATATCATTATATTTGTTATTCTAAGTATCTTTGAAATTTGACTTCATTCATCATTTAAAAACATCAATCACTCTAATACTCAGCAATTTGCTATTTTCGTATGATAATTTTGATAGGAAACTTTATAAAATAGCAATTAACAAACTTATTTATTATATATTATATTATATTATTCCTACATTTCAATGCATTGTTTTTATATAAACTAATTAATAAAGTAAAAAATCTTCTACATTTACATTTAAGAGAGTTATCTATCTTATGTATATATATATTATTTAGCTTTTCTTGACTTAAAAATCAGCTGTAACCGTCCACATTTCATTAAGAATTGCTTTTAAAATTCTTGATAAAATGTGAATAGTAGTTTGAAGCCCACAATCTGTATCTAATAAATATATTATTACAATAAAATAAGTCTGAAATCTTAACCAAAAATACATTGGTATAAATACATACATAAACATAATATTAATTAAAATGCTAATAAAGTTCAAAATATATTTATAAATTCAATTTCCAATTGGAATTGCCACTTCTGTTTAGTACAATACAAAAGAGTTTTTGAAAACTGATTGCATTAAAAAATTATGTGCGATTGCAAAAAATATCTAAAGCAATCCAATTTAAAGTTGACTTTATTCCGGCAAATTCTGTACAACTATTCAATTACTGCTGCAACTACTCTATTCTATTCTTCAATTGAAACATATTTAGACTGTTAATTTGATAATTCTTGCTTTGTCGTTTACCAAATAGTTCAAAAGGTATTAGCTTGTATGTGCAGATATTCACATCTTATTCCGATTTTGTACAATTTTCATGCGATTCATTGTATTAATTGCTAAAATAAAAGCAGATCAATTCAAAACTTACACTAAAATCGTTAAATACTCCACAAGCAGGCATTCATTTTTATAACAGTGAATAAAATATTGTTTAACATTTATTGAATAAGAAATACCTCGGAAATTCAAAAAGACAGCTGTTTCGACCTTTTTATTTTTATTTTACTCGGCACAATATTATCAAATAGTATAGAAAAGTTTACTGCCCAAAAACAATGTTTGGCGACTGAACGTATCGCAACGAAACGAATTTTGATATCACAAATTTCTTAACATTTAAGATGCTTATAGTATTATTTGCACGATTAATAATTAAATTATTTTACTTTATAATAGTTGCTTAATATGTGCAGTATAAAGTAGACGTGTATATAATTGTAATGTTACTGTAGTTACTGAATAAAATAAATCGGGATTTTAGTAATTTTTGTCAAAATAATAAAATAAAAAAGATGTTAAATTCAGCTTAAATAAAATATGAAATATGCGGTCGATCCTCAAAAATCTAAAAGGAGATATGAAAATGTTTATAGAATTTCCAAAAATTATACATTATTAAACTGAAATATTCGTAAGTGGCTATATAAAAACCAGCAAATTGTAAGCAAGCATTTAACATAGTCTTCACTCTGTATAAATTATCAAAGCAAACTCAAGATATAATACTACTTTTATGATAAAAGCTCATCGCAATTTTTGCGTTGCTTGTAACCCTAACCTACAGAACACGACAAAGTGGTTTACGTCCATGTTGTTTGGAATTAACAGAGAGGTTAAACATCCATTCATTAGATGTATAGTATTATAGTATATAAGAGTATTTTTTGGGAAGTGAAATAACCAATTATAAAATTAATTAATTATTTCATTCTTTTGCCACTAATTTCATAAAAAGGAGAAATTTAAAATGCATGTAATTTGTTCAATATTTAATTAATAACTCATCTATTAACTTTGCTGTGGAAAAGATTATATTTAATTAACCTTCACAATAACGACAACTACATTTGTAATATTGGACTAATCGTCCATCTGTAATTACAGATAAGATTGTTCAGTTTTGCGTGTTAATAGAATTTACTGCATCAATGTATAGTCTGCATTTATATGATCCCTAAAGTTAACTAAACTATTAGTGTTCACCCAGGAGTAGTATGTAAACCACAGTCACAATAACTAATATCCTTACTATATCTCTTAGTGGTTACTTGCATAGTTAGTAAAGGGCTAAGAAGCTTAGTATGTCACAAAGGGAGGCGGAGGCAGTATAATGATCAGTTGAACAGCGCGAGATCGCAAAGTTTGGCTGTCGTAAGCAAGTTATAATTAAAAAAATGTGCTTGAAATATAAAAAACATAACTTTTAAAACTTCAGCGTTAAGTATTTTATTTTATAATCGATTTTCTTGAAAGAACACTTCATCTTATATAATGCCTTAAATCCGTAACTAAGTTTCGTGGAAAGGATGTAATCTTTAATGCTCCCAACTTCGACTTAAACTCTCCTGCAGTACGCTCCCGCATCTATAAATACCATTAAACGCAGCCCCTCAGTCGCGATCTAAATAGAAAATACTCATGTCATAACTAGCGACTGACAATTCCGTTGAAATAAGGTCTCCTGCATAAATACTTTATTGCGTAAAACTTTCAGTTTAATTACTTTCGAGAGCTTCAAACTCTATTTTGTGTCTCCTTAAATAAATAAAACTCTAGAACGTAGTTTATGATGTATGCTTTTCATTATCCCTTGCATATTTAACAAGGAATTTAATTGGTACTTTTACATCAACATTCAAATTTATTTTAATAATATTAATTAAAATAGTTGGAAACGCTTTAGTAAAATTGAAAATCAGCAATTTGCTGCAATATGCATCGTTGTATAAATATTTTTTGTACGCGCCATGTAGTTTGGTTAAGAGTTTTCGGGAAACAAGTTGAAGTGGCTGTTCACTGTTCAAATAAATGACATTTGAATTGAGCTGTTGGCTAAATAATAAAATAAAGTTTTAACTAGTTGAAATTATTTTAATTGGACTTCCATGAAAATATAATTTAAATGAAATATACATAACGTTAATTTTTCTGGGTATATAATTATTCTTTGAAACACAATATTTTATTAAAATGTTAGTTTTAACTATATATTATAGTATATAACCTAAATATGATCTTAAAATAGCTATGGTACGATAAAGGCAATTGCAGTTAAAAATAAAATAGATTTATTGTAAAAAATGTAGTATTTTCAATAGTATATAATATAACGAATTAGGTTGGAATTGCTAAATATGAAGAAGTTCCTAAATGTGGTTAATCTTTGGCGTCAGTTTTAAAAAGTAGAACAAAAAAAACTATACCATAAAAAATAAAAGAAGAAAAATAGAAGTATATAATAAAAATGTAATTATATTTGGCTGAAGGAAATTGAAGCTGGGCGATAACAAAGCCGACGCAGGAAGCTCGCTAGCCAGGCTTATAGCGTCAAGAAAGTGTTCATAAGAAAAAGATGTGTGAATATTTGTTTGAATTATTTGCTTAATAAAGTTCATACTATTTGTTAATAATATTTAATTGCTTTCAAATATTGAGCAATAAAAACATTTTTATACTGTAAATTAGAAAAGTGATAAATATATTTTGTAAATAAATATTAACAATTAATATTTCAAAATTCTTAGACATTATAGTTTATTTTTTTAAACTATCATATTATAATATAGTGTTTGTAAATAGCAAAAAAAAATTCCTTTAAAAAGTATTTAAAACAAAAATACAATAAAAAACATAGCGCGTTTTTGAGTTTCATAAATTCAAAACTGTCTAATTTCACATTTCTTCTCATAACAGTAACATCAAAAATAAATAAGTTTTAAAGCTTACTTTTGTTAAATATTTTTTCTGTACAATATTTATGAAATAACATTAGTCCAGTATGAAATATATAACTTACCGGCTTCTATGACATTTATCCTACAAAAAAGATTTAATTTCGATCAGCTCGTTGTAGATGAAATCAAATCCTCACATTGTATCTTCATTTATCTGCAACAAGAAAAAACAGTTTTAATATATATAAAAAAAAATGTGAGTGTGCATACAGTAGAAATAAAACCTTTAATTTTATTACAATATAATTATACTGAAAATTAAATGTTAGTGTCATATTCTTTATTTATGATCAGTCACTCTAGGAATACAGACGTCCCCAGTACAACTCATCCGATCCTCTTAATTGGTTTATGTTTTACTACTCCGCTTATTAGGACTCACACCATAATAGATAAGTTTTTACTTCAAAAATACAAATATGTACATAATTGACTATATTAAGAAGATTACCAAAAATTAAACAATTTTATAAAATTCAGGAATTACAAAATTTAAGAATAAATAACTAGCGTCTTCATAGTCCGCAAAAACGTTCATTCCTCAAGAAGTAATAAGTTTAAACCACTGACCAATGTCAACTTGTTTATTCTAATTAAATTACAAAATAAATTTAATTAAAATTCTTACACAACTTACTGTTGTAATCTTTGTGACTTAAAATAATGCAAGTGAATTAAACTTATTAAAGTTTTTTAATAATGCAAACGCGGATGTTTTCTTAATGTTAAGATAAAAACATTATAATCATTGTAAAATAAATCTGTCTAATAACTCTTTTTCATTCCTACCGTTCACCTCTACATATAAATAAAACAAATTAAAATAGAAAGTATTTTTGAGATGTACAGTTTTGCTCACAGTACAATGAATTTAGATCTGGTTATGCAATTATCTAAAATTGATATTTGTAAAAGTGACTTTTCATAATATCTAAATTGACAAATGTCATTTTGATTATAATCAGTGTGACCTTGTTACAGACCAAATATGTTTGGACTAGACTTATGTGAACATAAATGTATATATTTCAACAAAACATATTTATTATAAAAATTATTACAACGTATATAGGGTGTTCTATAAGCTCTGTAACAAAACTTGGAAGATAATAGCTGGGTTAATTCTCTTTTTTTAATTTAAAAGAACATTTATAAAATAAATTTCCTTATTATAATCAATAACACTCTGGTGAATAAAATACCAGTTGTTAAGGCAATAATTATTGTTTTTTAAACTAAAATACCAGTTGATATGACAAAAAACAGTCACTTTGACTTTATTACAAAATTATTGTAGTTTTTCCGCATGGTAGACTTAACTCAAATAATATACGAACCGTTTAATATAAGACAACCTTTATTATATATATTTTTGTCATAATACATTATAATTTGCGTCATGCCTTTTATTTTCAACTGAGAAGTTTATTTAATTTATCATCAGATGTATGGCATGTATTAAACAGAGAAAAGTATTACACCTGTTTCATTGCCAAAATGCACAAGCGTTACATGCTGCAGATGCCAAAAACTATTAGACACACGTGAACAATAACGTTAAAGATTGATGTCTCCTTTAAAGTAAAATTTACGTATATTGAGGTTTTTAATTGTGTAAATATCCCTTTTCGTAATAATTAGAAAAAAATAATATTAGTTCACACATTAAAAAATAAAAATAAAAATAAACAAAAATATTGAACGGATGAATTACTGACGTAAAGACCTTTCAAACAATGTGTGACAAGGTGGGTCATGCCGTTGAAATTTTCAAAAGGTGCTTGTTAGAGGAGAGAGAGAGAAACAGTCACACATGACAACAATATGTCAAAAATTGACCTCTTTAAAATAAAAATGTTTTATTGTTTTCAATATGATGCTAATTTCATGTTACTAATATGGAAAAAAAGTCTGGTATGCAGTCCACAAGTAAAACAAAATAAATTTTGAACAGTTGAATTACGAACAAACAGATCTTTTAAATGAGGTTTCACAAAGTGAGTTAAAAATGTTGAAAGGTGCTTGTTAGAGGAGAAGAAGAAACTGATGCCTGTCAAAAATATGTCAAAAGGTGTCCCCCTCAATATAAAACTTGACGTGTTTTGGGAGTTTTTATTTTACCCCTATTTTCTGATGTCGAATATAGATACTTTTGAAAAACACCCTGTATGTTGATAAAATGTGTAATTAGTAATTTCAAATTGATAAACTCTCACTAAAACGTTTGATGTAGCATTGTCAACAATAAATTACTAGCTGTACATATACAGAGTCAGGATTAATTGGCGGACAAAAGCCAGATAACTTTGTAGATCATGTAAAAAGAAAACAAACATCTAAATTCCAAAATGCTGAGAAATCTTTCATTTTTACTCACAAAGTCCTCAAAGTTTTAATTTTATCAGTGCAAATATTGTTTTAATTGCGTATTTTATGTATTTATGTTTATTGAAAATTAATAATGAGAAATATGGAAAACATGCAAATTACTTTGAAAGAATAAATTCAATTTAAAAATATACGTTTGGCAAAAATGTAAAATTTCTGACAAATGTTAATTTGTCAGTTTGATTTACATGCTGTGTTGGTTATTTAAAATTATATTTATATAAAGCTGAATTTTTCGAGATTTGTTATATGATATGTCGGCATTTGCATTAATTTTAATATTGATAAAAATTTTATTTTAAATTATAAAGGAAACGATTTGTCTAAATGTAAGTGTTCTAAAAAAAGAAATTAAATTTACAATAATTTCCGATGTAATTTTAACTACTTATCTAAAAGTTGATTGAAAAAAATAGAGATACGCTTAGCATATTTTAAAACGAATGAAATGATTCAAAAATTAACTTCGACATGGTTATAGAATTATTGGACAGGCAATCAATCCTAGTTGTTCGATCCTCATCTAAGCTCAATGTTTAAAACATTTATTTGAAAATGGAGTAATGGCGTAATAATTATTTAATAATTATAATATAGTAATAAAATATGTTACTTTATGAAATTATAATTATTATTACTGGTGCATTTTACAATACTTTATTGAACTGTGTAAAATGAAAAATCAACAATAAAGTACTAAAACAACGAACAAACAATCTTTCATGTTTTGATTACATTTACATAAAAGTAAACAAATCACATTTTGGACAAATGCCAAGTTGCTTCCATAAATCCCACGATATATGGCCATATAAAAAATCTATGTAGTTTACTATTCCTCAAAATTATAACAAGAAGTTTGTTAAATATAAATTATTTAAAGTTGAGGTCAACTAAAATTAATATTCAAAGTTCTGCTAATGATTTATTCATAAAATTCGTATGTTACTATGATCTAAATAATAGTAAATAATAATAAAATAATCATCCGCATTACATCCTGACATAAAAATTAAAAATTAATGTATTTAATACCGGCAGCAGGCTCGCAATCTGTAATCGGATATAAGTAATTACATATCCTATGAATATTAAACGGTTTGAATTATTAATAGAAATAGTAAAGGAGCACTGCCAGGTCAGCAACGAAGATTTATAAGTATTTATATGTGGTTTGCAGTGTCACCATCAGCCGGGCATGAAGGCGCCACCGTACTGCTGAATATTCAGCGTATTTATGTAAATACCGATTATGCAAATGGTTATTTCAAGCTAAATTTTCTTCTTGGAGCGGTTCACTTGTTTTTGTTTCTCGGAAGTTCTTTATCAATTGAGTAGAGCGCCCTCCAACTAAACTGAGACCGCTACTTTTCGAGGATTCTGATTTTAAGTTTCCTCCACATCCTTCAGATTTATGTAAATCTTTAGGAAACTAGAAATTGTTTTGTAAATACCGTTTCATTAAATTCCATTTATTATTTCAATTTAAAAGACGTAATTGGGATTTTCTTACAGCCATTATTTTAATAAAATGATAGTTTGACAAATTCAAATTTGAAATTGCACTGCGGATATTTCGTGCATTCCAACAGAATGATTCAATTTAACATATATAGTGGTTGTAAATCCAACACCATTTCAGTATAACAACAAAAACAGTTGAGATAACAAGCCATTTGAAAAGTTTCACGTTCAATGATAACTATTTTACATAATATAACAATTATCTGAGTTATCTTATCAAAAGCGTCGTTAACTTTACTGAAACACGAATACCACTTTAAAAACTAGATAAACTCGTTTTGTATATTTTAAAGATATAC
This sequence comes from Tachinus sp. AB-2021, assembly GCA_030264575.1. Classification (NCBI taxonomy): domain Eukaryota; kingdom Metazoa; phylum Arthropoda; class Insecta; order Coleoptera; family Staphylinidae; genus Tachinus; species Tachinus sp. AB-2021. The sequence goes on along the minus strand of JARJEC010044287.1, from coordinate 3,938 downwards.
GGGGATAGCAAATTAGAATTTCGTAACGCTGCTGGCTGCGATGATTAATATTCAGTAATGCATTTCGGCAAATCTGGTTGATGGGACAAATTAATTGCAGATTTCGGAAATTAGACCGGAGATCCAAGCAAGTTAGCTGATTAAGGTTGGGTTATGTTGGCAGACATATTCATCAGATCATAACTACATACTCGGATTACATTACTAGAATATAATTTAGTTTGTATTTTATACACTGATGCGATCCGTTATAAAGTGTTTAATTGTGACATGTTTGTCATAATTAACTACGTGCAATTAATTTATTGCTTTACTTAGGAACAGTTGCATGCGCTAAATATGCCGTTGCTGAGCGTTTAAAAAGTAAGTATTGTATAAAGTCGGTAAAACTTTTTTTTAAATCGAGAGATTGTACTTAAATACAAGTTTTAAAATAGTACTAAATTGTTTTAAGGTTATTTTTATATCCTATGACGTCAACAATATTTGTTTTCAATCACAACCCTAATTTATTCTTTCGGACTTTGAAAGAGAACATTTTTTAAGTGTCGTGAAAATTCCCAAAACGGTAAAATATCTCAATAATTGGGGTTCTATATAAAATTTACCCCGCCGCCCGCAAAGTGGGTTTTTTTCTTAGACAACTTACATTTTTATTACAGTTTCGGATTCTACAAAAAAAACGTAACTTTTGTATTCAATACTTTTGGCGTTGATTGATTGTTAGTAGTGTAACCAGGGCTTGCCGTACCCTTTTCATTTTTATTTCTGTCGATGATAATGAATCTATTACACAATGAGAAAAAAATAAAATATAAAAGTTAATAATATTTATTTTTAACAATATGTTTTACACACAAATTTAGCGAGAAAGAAGCTAACTTTACTATTGTAAAGTAGTTCAATTGTCTTCATACAAACAGTGTTGATGATGCATGCACAGAATAGCATTTTTGAGATATCTTATAAAAATGCGAATTATTAAAAACTGCTTTGTTTTTCACCTCATAAATTTGCAAAACTATAGCTTACAGAACGCAAACACAGAATTGACAAGTTAAATAGCAAGAAGAAATTAAATACGTTGCACAAACGCGTTTGTATGTAAATGAGTAAATAGAGATTTATGAATCAATAAGTAAGTAAGTTAATGAGTGAGTTATTGAAAAAAGTGAGTTTATTGAGATTGTGAGTGAATTGGATAGTCCCCATCCTCAGCTAAGATCATAAAGGCATGCCTAAAAATAAAGACAGGCAAAATGGAAGGGCTAGCCGGTATCTCGCCGAAAGTATACAAAGCTAAGCGTAAAATGCTGAGAGGCGTATCTCGTCAGCTTCAATACTTCGGACTGGTGGAAGATGGCAAACCTGAAAGAAGCAGGCGCAAGATATATAGACTGTTATGTATATTAAAATCTATGAGCAAACTATTTGACCAAATCTTAGATAATAATTTTTTTAAAGTTTGTCCAAACTGTAACTTGACGTTAGAATAGTCAACAATGCAGACATTAAAATGCTGTAGCTACCAGTAGCAGAAAAAATAATAAAAAAGTCTGGTACTCATTAAATCACTACAGGAGGATAAATTATTTGAGTAGGATGTACTTGGATGTAGCTATCTGGGCAACAGTTACATCCAAGTAGGTAAAGAACATGCGTTGGAAATCGAAGGATTTACGCAGAGCTAAATTAAAGTTCCTCTTTTGTAAAATAGAAATACTAAAAACATATTCCTAACCGATTAAGTTAACAAAATGGAATGACTATTGTAGGTGCATACGATAATTATAACAGAGAGAGCAACGTGGGCTATTAGAAGGATAGTGAAATAATAAACAGTAACAAAAGAATGCTAAAGAACTATTCACTGTCGACAATATACCCATTACAAACCAGAGTAGTCTTTCTTCTTCTTTTTTAACAGGCTGTATCTGTTCACTGCTGAACGTAGGCCTCCTTCAAAAAATTCCATTTATTGCGATCTTGTCCAATTTGATGCCATTGCTTGTTTTTTTTAAGAGGTGGGCTTATACTTTATTAAATGGGAAATTAAAACGATTTCTATATATTGATGTGTGGTTATGTATCTGACACTTAATCTTATTAATTACTTTATGAAATTTGTTTATATTGTAGCTCTATCTCAATTCCACCCATCGATTATATATCTTTTTTTATTCTTTTGCATCAAAGTTTAATTTTTAATGCATTTGGAAAAAAAAGAAAATATATATAGTGAAATTAAAATAGATTCACGTGACGATAAAACTGACCTTGAAAAAAATTGCTCCCATAAAAGTTTTGCTATAAAAGTTTAACATATGGTGCATAATTTTTAGCGGTCACTGTATATTTATATGAAATGGAATTCTTTGAATAAAGATTTATTAAATAACAGAGTTAATATTTTGTAGCTACTGATTATTTTAATGTCGTATTATCATCATTGAAGCAATCAAAGTAGCCATAGATATATTTTGCTCTCAGGCAATTTAAATAATTTTTAGAAGCCATTCAGTAAAATTCGATGGGCAATAATCTTGTTCAAATAATATAAGAAATTTTTTTTTTGAAACATAGTTTCAACATAAATCTGACGTCATTTCAAACACGCGTGCCGTTTTTTATTTTCAACCTTTCAGATGCCGAGTGCTTGTTTTACATGTATTTATCAAAAATCTGCTGTTTTTGACTTTTTATAACGCGTGGTTATTCTGATATGACTGAAGAATTGGAATTATGGTAAAAAATATAAAAATTACATGGTAAACATTCTAAGATAAAATAAAGAATTATAAAATAAAGAATTTAAATTATGTTAATTAAGAATTATTTGTTTGAGTAGAATTTGCGTGTGGCATTGATTGTCTAAGGAATTAGCAAACACAGTATTAATTATTAAATTCTATAAAAATAGTTTAGAAAGAAGTTACTAAAATAATGTAATACGAACGAAGATATTAATACAGAAGTCAAAGTGAGTGATTATATGCCCTTCAAAAGAAGAGCAAGGCGAAAAATGGAATATTTGGGGTGGAAAGCGGATGAGATGGCAAGCGGACAAGGGGTAAAGTATGAGTAATAAGTGAAAGAACGATGTGTTGTTTGGTGGTATATTTAATAAGTACTGAAAGAATAGAAAAGAAAAGCTGGCGTCGATTTATGTAAAGTACTGGTGGGTGCTAGAATTTAACAAAAAAAAAATCATAGAAATCGTACATTGTACTTAAAGAACAAAATAAAATAGCCATGGTAGATGCAGGCAAACGCGATAAAGTATGAAGAGAAACTGAAATAAAGAAATTAATGTAAAATTTTAGAAAAAGGTTTATAGGGAAACGAAAGCAAAAAAATGAAATTTTAGCCTAAATAAACAAACATTTTATAATGGGAATAGATGTGTTAGAAAGAAAGGAAGTGAGATCAAGTGAAAGACTATTTGGGGTTCAATTCTTGTGGTAAATATACATCAAGAAGGAAAACTTAATTGAATGAGTTAGTATGTAACGATAGTTATACGATGTAACGAATACGGCCTAAAAATTAACTTTAATAAAACTAAGCTAATGGTAATTACAAAGTCATATCAGAATTAGTTACCTTTGACAATAGCAAATAACGTCATAGAAAAGGTGCAAATATATAAATACTTAGGAACCTGAATAGAGCAGACAGGGGAACAAACAGCAAATATAAGAACAAGAATAGAAATTGCCCGAGCAGTATTTGTGAAAATGAAGAATCCCCAGTCAGGATATTAATATAAATCTCAGAATGAGGATGCTACGTTGCTACGTATTCTCCACGCTCCTGTACGGTGTTGAAACGTGGACCCTCAAGACGAACCACACCGATAAATTGCAAGCATTTGAAATGTGGTGCATCGCAGAATGTGACTTATTCCCTGGACGGATAGGGTCACGAACATGAAGTAC
>JARJEC010044280.1:0-10583 GCA_030264575.1 Tachinus sp. AB-2021 | reverse complement strand
TCAAATTAAAAAAGAAACTTGCCGTGCTAGTTGCAAATAAAAATAGTTTCTCTTTGAAGAATCTTCGTTCTCATTACCAAGTTGGGGAAGTTGCTTGATGCAGTAGTTATTTAGTGCATTGGTATAAATATACATTTTCTTAGAACAAATATGAAAGCTGGAAAGCACAATCTCGTTTGTTGTTCATATATTTTTTAATAAATCAAGGTATAAGTAATTGATAGATATTTATGTATCAAGGGCCCAAATAACTTGAAAGATGTCTCGAGACTTTTAGTGAAAAAAATGAATAAAGTCAAAAAGTCATAAATAGTGATGTCGGTCCTCTCTATGACTGTGCACGAGCACGGTCATAGAGCAAAATAACATGGTGACGACACCATGTTATTTTGAAAATGACAAAATGCATTCATTTTATATGTAAATTACTATTGATTAAACAGACTAAGTGAATGGTCTGAATCAGTTGCAGGCACTACTTATGAGGGATTTTACAGTAATATGTCATCGATGTACAGTTGATTATGTCAATATGTGAATATAAACCTAATAAAACTGAAAATATTTTTTTTACTTTTAAATCTCTTGTTGATGTTTTAAGTATGCCTTTTTGGATATCACAAAGAAAATTATGTTTTTTTTATTTCAGTTTTGACAACTATAAAACTTATTTAAGTTATTTTTCTTGTGTCGAGAAAAATACATGCAAAATATTTTCTTCTTCAAGAAAATAGATATTATTTATTATATCTATATTATATCTTTTGTTGTTTCAAGGATAAAACAACTTTTCAACATGTTTTGAGAAAATTATAATAAAATCATTTTTTAATCAATTTTAAAAAAATTTAGAAAATAAAAGTTTTTTTTACAATTTTTACTTTGGTTATTTCAAGAAAAGATAACATTATTGAAAATATTGCAGCATTTTTTTTGCAAATTTTAAAAAAAATTGACTAAATAAAAATTGTTTTTTACCTCATTCGTTGTTTAAACAAAACAATTTTGAAAAAATTTTAGCATGTTTTGAGACATTTGAAAAAAATCTTTAATGAAAAAATTGTGAAGATAAAAGTCTTGTTGATTTTTTTAATATTTTGGTTTTACAAGTACCACGTAGTGTCAAAACCATGTTAATGATCATTATCCAATTCCGTTATCTTTTATTATTTTCTATTTATTTTTATTAGTTTTTGTTTATATTGTCGATACTTTTCAAGTATTTTGTTTAATTTTATTATTCCATTGTTTTGTTTTATTTAAAATTCTGTTTTTACTTTAAAATTCCTTCAAAATTTGTAATAAAAAAACGAGTACTCTGTCAACAAAAATATGTGGTTAGAGCAACAAACACGCACTCAAATTTAAAAACGTGAGTGTGACAACCACCACCCTCTATTATCAGATTTATCAAAATATTTTTTTTAATCTTGTTATAAAAGTTTCATTTCAATAAAAAAATTAGTTTCTTCGGTTATTGCTGCAATTTTATACATACACATTTGACAATATATTTTTATCAATTGGTTATTTTTGATTGCAATATCCTGAAATACCAAATGTTGATTACAAATTATGGTTAACAAAAGATTTTTTTCAAGGAATGTATGGTATGCTTTAATTTTGCAAATGATGATGAAGCACGAGAAATGAAAATAATTGTGGACACCAAATTAATGGCAAAAAGGAAACGTGAAGGTTTCATAAATCATTTAACAACAATTAATAAATAATTATAAATAGCAATATTTTAGTTCGAAAGGCCAGAAATGCTACAAATAATTCTCAAGACGAAGTTCAATTAAGAAATAATCGAAACCACACCCAACAAATAACATTTAAAAGTGTCGATTTAGCCGCAAAGAAGGCGAAAAGAAGACGCAACATTACCAAAGCTGACATTGGAAAACCATCAGAATTTCGACACATATCACATGTCGGTTGGGATCCTGATAAAGGTTTTGATGTCAATACAGAAGATGCTGCGTTGAATGATTTCTTTCATAAGGTAAATTGATATAGAGTGTGATAAAGTAATATGACGATTGATATATTTATTTACAGGCTGGTGTATCGGAAAGTCAATTAAAAGATCGCGAGACTCGGCAATTTATATACGATTTTATAGCAGCGAATGGTGGAAGAGATGCTGTATTGGAACACGAATCAAAAGCAAGAAAGCCTCCACCAGCAGTGCCTCCTTCTCCATCATCTGGCCCACCGGTTCCTCCGCGTGGTACTGGACGATCAACACATAATGTAATTTATTTTTAACAAGTTATTAATTATAAAAGCTAAATTTTGTAAACACTATTAAAAATTTTAGAGAGCTGCACCACCTCCGCCACCATCTGGAAATCAACCGCCGCCTAGGCCACCTCCAACTACTCCAAGGGGTAATTTATTTTGTGACTTTTTATTATTTTACGTATAGGCGACATCTTTTTTCAGCCAATAATACTGTTCCAATACCACCACCACCATCTGGAAATGCACCACCTCCGCCACCGCCACCGCTTCCTCCAGTTGATATACCCATGTCTCCACCAATGCCTCCAGTGGTTTCATTTTCTCAGCCAGATGCTCCTCAGGTAGACTGTAGATCAGCATTAATGCAGAGTATAAGAGGAGGAATGAATCTGAAGGTTTGTTTCATTGAATTTATATTAACTTAGTATTTATTATTTATAATCATGCCATGTGTTTTTCTGAGTTTTTATTAAGCTGATATTTTTAACAATGCGCTTAATACAATGTTATAACAAATTACATTTTCTATCATTTGAATGTACATGTTATCAATTATAAATTTATCAGCATTTATTCATTGACTTCTCAATAATTTTTAATCAATTAAAATATAGTTTTTGAAATAATAATGACTTTAAATAAGCTTATATTGATTTAACATTTTTGCTTTGTATAAATTCTGTATCAATTGATTCCACCAATGTGATTTTCACGTCCAAAGGTAGAATAACATCAATATGCTCGCTTTACTTATGAAATTCGTGTCAAAAGCCTGTGAGTAGATATTTCAGCATTTTAGCCCGACCTTGATTGACCTTGAACTTGTCAAATGACATTGGCCTAAGTCATCCTTATCACTTCTGGTGCTCGTAAGCTTGTGAGATAGAACAGCGACACAACAAATTGCCTGGTACACTTCTGGTATTTGTCTAGATAATAGTAGTATTATTCAAAAAAACCATCAAAATTTTATTTTAGCAAATTAATTTCATTTCGGTTTATTTGTATCTTACCCTCTACAAACTCCTCTAACTCTTTATCAGTGTTTTTGCGCAATGCAGAAAAGGACGATTAACATGACAGAGATCCAGAGTATGAGACAATACCAGCTCTTCTGGTAATTTTGCAAAATTTGCTTCCATAGTATTTTCCAAGTTATCATTCGACAAAAAGCGGCGTTATCAAGTATTTTTGAGTTTTGGAAAGAGATAATAGTCACAGAGGACGAGGTCAGGACTATAAGGTGGCAGTTATAATTTTTTAAAGCCGCATCTTGAACAATTCATGCTTTGCGCACCCTGCAGCTGTCGTGCAGAAGCAGAATTTTCTGAGCATAATTGTGGGGTATTTTTCGTGTGTAGTCGCTTACAATTATTTAATTGTTTCATTGTAAACAGTTCCTACTATAGTAGAATATACTCAATTAAGAAAATCGTTTCAGCGTCACATTCATTCATTCGCTCGCCGCACGCTCGCTCGCTTCCTCACTCACTCAATAGCATCGGACGCATAATGATGTCATACAAATATGTACATTTGTATGTAACGTCAGACCTTACACTGACGCTGACGTCACCGCGTGACAGTAAATTCCCAAATACACCGCGGCCACAAAGCGATAGCATAGATTTACACATCAAAAATTAGTTAAATTTTACATTCAGCCATCACACACAGAAGACGACGCATACGTCCGCGATACAGAGCCGGCAGAGCGCCTTGCTTTGTAATAATAATAGACGTTTTTGTGTGCGAATGTACTCACGCACACGATTGGTGCGTTCAGGCGCATGATTATTTTGCCGCAATTTAAAAATCTGACAAGCCACACGTTTTGAAATAAAAGTTGACCTGTAAATACTACTATTCCCGCAGAAAATTGCGTCTTTGCTTTTTTTGCTGATGGAGAACTCTTATGAACCCATTGCATGGAGTTTTGTTTTGTGGTATGATACCAGTGGTGTACTCAGGTCTTATTCCTAGTTACAAACAAATGTATAGAAGTAGTCTTCATCTTGGGATAAAACAGTCAAATACTCTGCAGAAATTTGTCGTCTACACACTTTTTGTTTGAGACTGGGCAGCTTGGCAATTCATTGTGACGAACTTTTATCATCTTACTTTTTAATCCAATTATAGAGTAAACTGTTGTTATCTATGTATAACATAAATTAGATTTTTGTTGGTTTGGTAGGTTTTTGCCATTTTTTGGATTTTTTAACAATGTTAAAAAATCCATTAATAATAATAAAGTTAATATTGATTAATTATTATTTTTTGTTAAATTGCAGCCTGTTGAAGTGATAGAAAAGAAGTCAGAAGAAAAGAAAGATGATGCGAGGGGTGATCTTCTCTGTGAAATTAGAAAAGGCTTCCAGTTAAAACCAGCAAATGTAAGTATTTGTATTAAACTTTTCTATTTTTGTAGTAAAATTTTTATATTGACTTAATAATTGAAACATTTTGGTATTATCTAACCTTACATAATCTACCCCCTGCCTTTTGATCCAGATACTTTTTCATTATAAATTTGATTTCTTACTCAATCCTCACTCATTCCGAAACAATGTAAAGTACTTTGTTTCTTCTTTTTTGTCCGTGCTGCATTCAAACTACATGTATTTATTACCCATTCATTTCTACTCTGGTCCATATGAGTCCTTCCACATACGCTTTTTAGTACCCTATTCTAACTGCAATTATTTTACTTTTGTTTTTCTTGGTATACCTCTGCTTCAGATCCATGCAGCAAAGTTGACATTAACACACTTTTATATACATTATTTTATATTTGCAATCATACACATACTTTTCGAGATGTATTTGGTCGATTTACTAAATCTCCATGGACATTACCATTCGTATTATACATTTCTTTCAAATTCACGTTTAAACTGATTAAACAGGGTGGCGAAGACCAAATGACTACATATGAAATGGACAGCATTTAAGTTTTGAGTTGTTGGGGTGAAAAAAAATACAATTTGTAGCTAATGGACGGAAGTTTTATTGTAATATAAAAGAAAGTTAGTTATGGCAAAGAATGTTTGATAAATGCCGTCCTTCCACAGTAACCCATTCGTACAGACTTTCATTAAAGTTCTGCTTCACCATCAGGAGTTGTGATCTCACTTCTTATGGTTTCTCTTAAATGTGAAATAGTGCGTGGTTTGACAACGTATACTTTTGACATCAGTTGGGCGGTGGCAATTGAACATCACCATACCTGGAAATCGGACATCCGGGAAATGTTTCAGGGACAAATGACGGACAGGATTTATTGAAACTCTCGGGATATGAGCAGTGGCATTGTCTTTTTAAAACCAGATGTTTTGATTGTCCATTTCATTTTCCTCTAAGTAGGAAATAAAAATTCACACTTATCTTCTCTCATTTTCTAACAAATGAGGTCCGATTTCTCACCACACTGTAACTTTGTCACTGTAAAATGGCTGCTTGTGCAATAGTCTAGGGTTGTTGGTTATCCAAATCAGCAATTCTGTTTGTTCACATAGCCATCCAAGTGAAAGCGTGCTTCTTCCGATATGATGATCAATGCAAATTCGTTCTGAAGAATGTCCAACATGCGCTCACTGAATTGCAGACGTTGAATGTTCTTGGTTGGAAGGTGATCTTGCAATATTGGTATTTTAAATGTTTTTCATAAAGGTTTAAAGGCTCCGACGCGTAATTCCAAGTGCTTGGGTGTAGCATCTCGTTGAATGTCAACAACATTACCCATGATGAAAATGTTGAACCCACTTAAAAATCGAGCTGTTATTTCTCAGAGTTGAACATAGAGCGAGATTGAAATGTGTCCGGAAAGTGCGCTGCGTGTGCCGGAAAACACTAATTGTTACGAAAATCCGCTACTGCCATGTTGAGCAGTCTAAAGCATCATGGTAACTAAACTTTCCACGTTACAGAATGAGCTACAAAATGATTTTATCCCACTAAAGCACTGCAAATCGTCACACCTATTACAAATGTAGTCATTTCTTTTCTGACACCCTGTGCAATCACAGTCACAGTCCACGATTACAATGATTTGATGTACAATATTTATTATTTAATATGTAATAAATCTCGTTTTCAAACTATTATGTAGTCGCTTCACTATCAGCGTCGTGTTGAATTTAGCGATATTACTATATTAAAAACCGCGTTAAATTTTAACCCATCAATCATTGATGAACGCACAGTACCCAATAAGAAGTCGACGGACATTATAACATTTTATCGTTTTTGGCTTTGGTCTTAAGCGTATTTATTGACATTGAATATACGTTTAATGAAATAGAAACAGCACTTTTCTTTGTTAACCATTTTTTAACTATACTTTATTTGAACTCCAAATTGGTTTTCTAGCTACATCACATGCTTACCTATATTTATAATACTAAGAATGTATATGAAATACTTTAACTATTTTTAGTAGTTAAAGCATTTGGTTGATCAGACAAACTTTTTTACTTTGTCTTAAACGTACTTCTGCTATAGTTTCTGTATTTATTCTTTTAAACTGACAATGGGAATTTTGTAAGAAAGATTTTTGTTAAAGACTATCATCTATGTATGTATTATCTCCACTGCTGAAAATTCAGCTTTATGCTGGCCATCCATATATTGTATACGTGACATTAAACTTGCCCAATTATAATTGAGCATGTGTGTGATCTGTTTTGTGCAAAACACATTTATTTTGCCCAAAACAACAGACCACACACATTTTTAATTATAATTGTGCAAGTTTATTGCCAGCATTACTTTATAAAGTTGATGCTTTAAAGTTTCTTTAGCATTGCCAATCGTGTTTTTAATATAGTTTTTTGTATCGATGCTTGCTCAGTTGTGTTAATATTAAATTTATTTATTTTAGGAAAGGGAGGTAAAACCTATTAGTCCTGCAGTAGAACAACAAAATCACTGCGGCAATGATTTGGCCGCTGCTTTATCAAGAGCTCTGGCTGAACGCAATAGGGTAATTCACCCAGACGATGATGACGACTCTGAATCTTCCGACTCGAATGATGACGAATGGGATGTTTAATACATTATTTGCCTTCTCCGATTTAAGTTTTTGTTTTATTATAGGTATTGTTAATGTATTAAATGAAACCGTTATTTAAGTTTCATGCATATTGTAAAATCAATATTCGATTAATTTATAACAAATAATAATTTTATTATTACATAAAGTAATTTTGTTATTATTATTATTACTTATTTTGATTACAATACTTATATTATTTGGGTTTAGAAAGGGAATAATAAAACATTTAAATTAGTAAACATAATCAAAAGACTCTGCAATAATATAAAAATGGGGGAGTATATTAAGAAATATTGCTGTGAACAATCAAGAAAGTGAAATGATTTAACACTAATTTGTGTTTTCAAATTTACTACTATTAAAATATTTATTAAAAATCAAATTGTTTTTAAAATAATCTACAGCATTGTTTATTATAACAAGATTAAACTGCCTATAACGACTTAATAATAATGGGTCAACAACTAATTGCGAATTCGAAAATAAACACACTAGCTATTTAAAGATGCACCCAATATATGAAGAATCTTACAAAGAAAATTGTTATTATCATCTAATTAGATGTACAAAAGTATCTACATCATATTTCATGATCCTTGTTGTACCATATACATCATCTAGTATTAAAAAGTTTAATATTATATTTATTTATGCTATATTTTCTAATAAAATAAACATGAAATTCAATATAAATTAATCCTCCCACTCATCTGAATTGTCAATTTCTTCTTCGCTTGAATCGCTGTCTTTGATGAATTTTCCGCGTTTCTCCAAAGCAACAGCTAATGCTTTGGCAATATCATTTTGAAAATCTGTTTCGTCGTCAACTTTTGGTTCCAATTCTCTATCCTAGATTCATAAATATTTATTAATAAGTTTTTATAAGGAGTGGGTTAAAAGATAATTACCTTTGACGATTTCAATTTGTGTTGTCCGCTTCTTATACTATTAAATAGTTCTGAACGAGGATCATCAAATCTATGTGATGGAGATGTTGGTGATGCTGATCTTGATGGTATAGGTGAGACTGGTATATTTAAACTAAACCCATTTTGAATGGGTGGCGGTGGAGGAATGTTGTTTATTGGAGGTGGTGGCGGTATGTTTTGAGTTGTTGGTGCTGGTACTACATTTAGAGTAGGTAGAGGTGGAGGTATATTGCTAGATGAGGAGAATCCGGAGTGTTTTGGAGGCAATGGAACCTTAGGTGCTTGAGGTGGAGGTGGTGGCGCTCTCTGAAAATAAAACTATTATATTTAAGTTGTTCTTTCATAGAAATAAATTCTTTCTTATTTTAAATATCTGCTCCTCAAAATTGGAAATGAAACTGTGATTTTCCTAGTCGGGAGAAATACTTTGTGACGAACTGACTTTAATAATGCCTCTAGCTCAAAATAGTGAAAGTGACGGCAACCTTACTTTAATTGACAATTTGAAAATCGTCTTCAAACGTTAGGCCAGCACAAGATAGCAAAGATAAATGCAGACTGGGCATATAGAACTAGTCCCGTACAACAAAGTCCAAAATGAATCTTTTGGGAGATGCTGTGAACAAATCACGCACCATATACTCTTGAATCTGAATCTGAAAACTGATAATACACAGAATCAGTTAAATAACGGTAGTACTGCAGACACCGAATCCGGAGCACCTTAAAACAGAATGGCATATAATATTGAGTTTGATAAAAACAAATAAATACCATAATTAATCATAGCTGGTAAATATCATTTTGATGACTGATCAACTTAACACAAAATAAACACTAAAGGGTCGTTATGTCATTTATAAAAAGGCGTAAATTACGCAAGTTTGAAAAATGTGGCAAACTGATAATTTTTTAAATTTAAACCTTTTTAGTTTATAGTAAAAAAATAATAATTAATGTGTGTATTAAGTTGTTATGGGTTCAAATTTTAATAAAAATGTTCTACGTTGAAAAAAGTAACAAAACGTTGATGACCTCGATTTTTTAGGCACTATCTATAACGTGGAGCTTATCCGCCAATTAATCCATATTCTGTATAAGAAACAGCTGAACTCTGCTAAACAAAAGTTTATAGGTCTAAACTAAACAAGTTTCTAAATAACCGATGATGTTTCATTCATCTCTCTTTCTCTATAAGAACAAAGAAAATGTTTGTAGGTTTCATGACGTCCAATTATTGAGTTATAGAACAAAAAGTGAGGAGTTTATGAAATTGAAATTTTATAAAACCGAAAGATTTCTTAGTTTTAAAGATTCATTAGAATTTGGATGAATAAAGATAAATAAATCAAAGGAACTACAAGGAAAGTTTTTGAAAATTTCTAAATAGCCCAGCCAAATGGGATTTTGACTAGAAATGGTTGTGAAGAAAGCGACAAAAAAGAAATAATACAGCCAAAGTTTGTTATTGACAGGCAGTGAGTTTATTCTATTTTATATGTCCTTAATATATAAATAACTATATGAAACCTCTATTTTAAATGTCAATAGGTCACTAAATTAATTAAATTAGATTTACTCACCCTCTTTTTCCTTATGTTCTTTTTGATAAACTCAACAGCAAATTCTTGAGTTGCTCTGTCTACATGGTTAGTATTAGTGATAGAGAATGCCTTAATAAGAAAAAAAAAATTTTAATCATGAAATAATTTATTTGTGTTCTATGTACTTCGCATTAATAACATATTCTTTAGTAAGTGTGAAAAATTACGATTAAATATCTACAAATCTTTTTACTTACTTTTTTCATAATTTCATTTACATGACTATCGGTTGAATCATTGTTCCAATTTCCATCCAATCCGACATGAGTCAAGTGTTTGAAATCAATTGGGTCTGATATAACTAACGGTGTACGATTCTTTTTACCCTTTTCTTTACTCTTTTTCTTTTTTTCTAAAAATTTGTATTGTCTATGTTAAACTTAGGAAAAATGTTGAGAATTTATAGTTTCATATGCAAATAAAATAGATTGGTGCATGTTAAATTTATTTAAGGAAAAACTTGTGAATCAAAATAATAGGGCTTACATGGTCAAACAGCTTTTGCTTTATATGGGATTTGATTTACCTCATATCACAAAAAGGAATATAATTGTTTTGCAGTTGGTGAAAATTTTGCATTGGGGTTTATTTTAACAGAAATAACATCTTTAAATTGATGGAATAAACAAAAAATTTAATTATATGATAGTTGGTATTATTATAGTGTAGACATTGAAGAAGTATTTTGGAACTATTGTCTGCATACGGCGAAGAATTTTTACAAGATTTATAATATGAGAGTATTGT
>JARJEC010044245.1:0-10833 GCA_030264575.1 Tachinus sp. AB-2021 | reverse complement strand
TATATAAATACTAATTATATACATTTTGATATACATATTGTTATAATTAAAAAATACGTTATTCATATACAAAAATTGCAAAATTCAACTATATTAATTATTTTGATAACAGTTCATTGTACATATCTTATAATTTATATAGAATACATAATACTACATATGCATAACAAGAATTCAAACAAATATTCATTAGCTATATCACTTATATCCCATAGCACTGTTTTTTCAGTTATTAATTACATTTTCTTCAGTTATTAATTCCATTTTCAATAAAGTACATCAATATAATACTTGACGAACAGTTTTAAAATGTTAAAAAACAATTTTAATTAAATATTTTAAAATTGCAACTTTTTGTGTTAAAAAATTAGAAAAGTATTTTTGAAACATAAGAAAAATGAAATACAGTTTTTTTTTCACGATTGATTTTTAATAAAATGGGGTTTTTGGCGTTACAAATTGAAAAGAATGGACTTTTTATAATTTTTTTAAATTTGAAATTAAAAAAAAATTAAAATCAATATTAAAAATAAATTTGCTGTTTTAAGAAGACGGATTTTTGAAGAAAGTGAATAAAAAAAAGCATTTTCTAAGAAATTTGGAAATACAAATTTTTTTTTATTATTTTGTGTTTCAAAATTTAATTAAGAACAAAACCTTTTTTTACATATACGTTTAACAATTAATAAATGTAATAAAAATGTTTTTTTAATTTTTACTTTTTTTTAATCCAGCAGGAAAAAAATACTTTTTTGGAACCAACTGAAAATAGATAGAAAAGAAATTTTGGAAAATGTTTTGTTATAAGCACATGTTTATTTTTTTATATAAATTAAAGAAAATTAAAAAATATTTAGTGAAACTGTAAACAAAATGGTTTTTGAATTTAAAAAAAAAATGTTTTTTAATTAGAAAAAATAAGTTAGGTGTTGTACTATTTTTATTGTTTCAGAAAACTATATTAATTGCGTGTTTCAAGAAAACAGAATCAATGTTTTTGCTTTTAAGTAGAAAAAGTAAAATTAATTAAAAAAAACCTGCAATTAAATTTTTTTTTAAATATACAATCTAACATTCCATAAATGGAAACCTCCAATAGGATTCTGTAACAAAAATATTTAGTAAAGAAGAAATCAATTTTATAATATTTATTTTCTATTTATTTTTAAAAACATTATTTATTAATAATAAACAATTTAATATTAAAACAGTCAAAGTGAGTGGTTATTAATATTATTGTTGGTTTATTTTCTGGTTATACGTGCACGGTGATTTACATTTTTTAACTTTGCTTTATAGATTTATAATTGTTTATTGATAAAAATGAAGTGTACAAATCGTGCGTGAGCGTGAGCGTGTGCGTGTGCGTTCGCGTATGTGTGTGTGTTGCTTAATTCAATAGTAATTTAACCCTAAACATTGAATTAAAGTTTTAGAAGTAGTTTTAGATCAATATTTTAATTTCTAACTTATAAAAATGCATTAGAAATATCAAAAAGAAGAATTTTGTCAATTTACAAGAAAACTATGAAATTTATTACAAGATTTGATGTAATTTGTAGATCTCTAAAACTGCATATTTTGGTTTTTGTTTTATTAAAAAATTAAAAACACAATAAAGATACAAATTTATTACTTTTTTCCTTTGCGGAGAAAATAAAAATCAATAGATGGCGCTTTTGAGATGTTGGCTTTCATGTGGAAACAAAACCTACATGATCTGTGTTAGTTAGGAAATATACTGTTGGGGGAAAAGTTTTAGTACGCTTTGAGACCTCTAGTTACTATTTATATTGCAAGGTAAACAATTAACGATTTACGCAATTAATACAAATGCCATTAATAATAAAATGCAAGTTATAATAACATATTTGACAATAAAATATACGTTTCAGAAATAATAATTGCGATTTATTAACAAAATGTTATATAAAGTAATAAATATACAAAAAGTAATTATCTGTAAAACTATCTTCTTCCTTATTTTTTTGGCCGAACCTACGCAGCAGCTCCGGAGATATTTCATTTTTGCACCGAATCCAATAAGGAGCAATGTATATATTCATTACAAGTTAATGGAGATTCCTCATTTTTGCTCCAATCGATAGAGCACTTTTGAAATACCTTATAGTGATTAAAAACGAAATATTATAAATATATGGAGGTGCCTCTTTTTTGTATCGGTGTCTGTTCTTACTTAAACTGTTTACTCCTGCTCGAAAGGAGTAAGGAGTAAACCGTTCATGTTCGGAACACACTAACGAACAAAATGCAGACTACTTAATGCAAGGGCATACAAGCGAACAGAGAAACGTGCTCGAAACAGTCCCGAACACAAACGAATAGAGCGATAGTCACACCTAACCTAATTTAACTTGATTTAACTTATAATTTTAAAAATGACTATTATTATTTAATAATCTATCAGTTATTTTACCAATTGTTTTATTTTATTAACAAAGTTGATTCAATTTTAATCTTTACATAAATTTGATAGTATATTGGTATATTTTATTCTTTGGTAATTTGAGTGCGTTGAAATGTCATCGATGTTCGAACACATCTATGTATTGTTATTTTATGTAAATTTCCTAAATATTTTTATTGCACAAAATAAGAATTGCAAATATTTTTTTTAATATTTTTTTAAATTTAATTAATATACTATTTTTGAAATATAGTAATATAATATTTTGCGAGAAAAAAAATCTGTAATCGATTATAACGCAATGTGAATTATCAACGTCCCATGTTACGTTGCAAATGAGGGCGCACCATTAGCAAACCATTGCTATCGATGCAAATAAAACTTTTTAAGAAATATTTTTTTTATAAATATGTATGTTACTTTTAAAATATAATTTATGTTACTTTCAAAATATAAATTAAACGTAATAGTGTTAAACCTGTAATCAGAATTATGTTTTTGTTACTATAAGTTTTTTTTATTTCTTTATAAATTTAAAAAATATAGGTTGATTTTTTAACTCGCCAACAAACTAAGACATGAAAACTCGTATAATTAAAAAAAATATAATAGATAACACATATCAAAAGATTTTATAGTTTTATATTTCTATTCTTATTAAATGTATATAAACTATACATGTCCGGAATTGAATAGCAATGCATGAGCATCTTTGTTATTAATAAAGATAGCAAGTCGGTAAAAAAGGCAAATGTGTGCAGTTTTTTGTGCTGATTGAGATGCAAATAAAAATTTTTAAATACCTGTAAATTAGGCAATTTTATTAAAATAAATATATGTGACCGAGTGAATATTTCGACAAGGCAACGTTTCCGTTAAATAAACGATTGTTATTGCTGGTCTTAGTAAACAATATAGAAACCAGCCAGAATGGTGCGTCTTATCCTATACCTGATACGGGATCAGGGATTGGGTCAGTATTTTGCGAACAGTGGTAGAGTCTGTGATATAATATTAATTGTATTTGTGAGAGTATGGAACCGTTGTACTTATATTCTTGCCGAGTGACTTGTGTGGTACTTAATTAACATTTATTAGATTATTAGATTACTAATTTGCATAGTAATTGTGCGTGTGTGTGTGAGTAAATGTAGTGAAAAAATACGTAGTTAGAGGAGATGTTGCACGGACGAAAGAGGGAAGTGTCCCTTTCAGGTCCAGCCGTTAAAGTGGAATACCACTCGGGACCTTGTAATTAGTTAGGATGAATGCCAGTAGTTAAAGGGGATGTTACACGGGCGAAAGAGGGAAGTGTCCCTTTGACGTCCCGCCTTTAAAGTGGAGAGCCACTCGGGACTTTGTAACGTTTCAGGGTAAATAATTAGGGTACCTTGCGAGAGCTGGAGAGAGGCAGGTGCCTCTATCAGGTCCCGCCGTTAATGAAGATCTTGGTGTACGCAAGGGACAATCTATAGTGGAGAGCCACATTTGGCACCCCAGCAATGTTAGCAGGTATCGAAGTAGATTTAGTCTAATTCGATTGAAGTTTCTGCAAGTTATTAGTTGATATAGTCATTCACTGAGCTATCATGCTCATAAGTCTCTTTATTGTTTCAGAGAGGACTTGGCGCAGCAAGTGCCTTGCGGAAGACAAGTGGCCGCCTCATTTGAAATTAAGCATACTGTTTATAGAATTTATAAATAGTTTTAATTAATTGTTCATTTTAATTTTTTTTTTCATTTTTATTTTATTTTATATTATTTCCCATCGCTAAAAGCCTCTCTTACATGCCTTTTAATTCCGAAGATAATCGGAAAAAACTCAATAATGCGTTTTTATAAAATACATATTATTTCTTTAATTATAAAGTTTATCAAAAATATTTGTAATCAAAAGTTAATCTAGGTAAAACAATTGTAACATGTCTGTTCGAGAAATCAACAATAACTTCTTTTAAATGGGCAACAAAATAAATGTTTGCAATTTTTATTCTTATTTCTACGATGTATAATAACTTAGCTTTAAAATAAAAAATAATTTAATTAATCTAACAGCATACTTGAGCAAAACAAAAACAAAGTTTCCGTAGCAAAACAAACTGCTGCAACATAGTGCCAGAATTGTTTATTTAATATTTACATTATTTAAAATAATATATAAAATATAGGAAAACAGACAGTTGAAATAATAATAAGTTTTTTTGATTATTTTAGTAAATAAAAAACATTTTAAAAATTTTCAAAGTGGTGTATTTGAATCATAAAAAACTGGACACCTTTGTCCATTTAACCGACTTGCTACCTTTATTATTAACAAAAATGCCTATGAAATACTTTTCAATTCAGGACACATGTATATATATGTAAATGTCATTTTTTTCAATTATTGTAAACTAAACTTTTAATTTATTTGTTTTCTATAAAGTAAAATTTAATGGAAGTCCTCTTCTGTAGCTCCTGCTACTTTTCTTCAGTTACGTATTCAATGCTTAGTTATTTTGTATAACTTTTAAGATATATTTCTTTCTAATATACAGGGTGTCCCATAACTAAGGAACCATAGAGTTACTATAGATAGTAGGCACCAAATACCGTTTCAAATAAATATGTTTTTTTTTCTTTTTACTACGGAGCGTGCATATCAATTATTTTTACTTATTCCCGTTTGCGCCGTTTTTTAATAAAGCCTGACTTTAAAATTAAGTCAGGTTTGGCATGCACATGTATTTAATCTAGGATTAATAAAACATGGATTTAAATAAATTGCATTGAAGTTGGCAAGATTTACATATGGCCTGTTAACGTACAGTAATAAATTATTTCTTTGTTATGCAATCCTATAAAAATTTTACACTATTATAAAGAGGAAGCTGCAATTTAATAATTATTAAGAAGTTACAGCTTGGACGTTTTTTATAAACCGCTCTGTATAACCGTCTCTTGCGAAACATGATTCACCGTACCAACATAACATTTTCAAAATAAAGTTCTTATCTTGTCGATATTCAATGTATTAAACAAAAACTTTAGGGTTTTCTTATTTTTTAACTAATTAAAGAACGATTTATATTCAATTTTTTTTGTGGCATCAGTTTTTTTCTCAAGGTTTGTTGATGAGTTTTCATTAATTACACGTTATAATATTTTTTATTAAACATCCAAGTATGTACCTACTGCATTATCCAGTGGCCGCTTTATACTAATGCGCTGTTATCTAAAACTGCCTTTAACTTTATTAATATTATAATTTTATAATAAAGTAGAATTTAGTTTAGTAATTGATTTTAATAAAATATTAAATAGAATATGTAGTTTAGAACCACTAAAAATACATTGTTTTAATATTTAATATGTTTGTAACTAGAAAGGAAATTATTAATTATTTTTCTCTAGCTACACGCTTGAGCACACATCAAATACTATTATTATCATCTTCATCTGTATATTTGGCGATGTGGACGCATACGCTTTGATGCTGTGGATTTTATCCTTTGTGTTTTTTTTTTGTATTTATTTTGTAGTTTAATTGTTCTTTTCTTACAGAGTACGATTTGTGTCCGTGCTTCGTGCTGCCTGAAAGCTTCAAATCTGCACTGGGACAAATGATGGATGTGAGCTTGCTGAAGGATCCCATCTTCATGATGATTGGTATCTCGAATTTGTTCGGTATGGCCGGACTTTATGTGCCATTCTTTTATCTTGTAGATGCCGCAATATTAGATGTAAGTATTATTGAAAATATATATTGCATTTATATTATGTATTTAAATTTGAAAACTAAAAAATTAACTACTACATATTTGTAAAAGTTCACAAATATTGCAAATTTTTGAGAAATATTACAAGTAGATTTTTATTAACAGATACTTTGGTCTTATGCAATTTTACAGAAGAGCAAAAATATTAATATTTTCTGTTTACCTTCAATTTTTTATAAAGATTTAGATGAACGGATACAAACTATTTTAACTGAAATAACAATAATGTGTGTTTTGTTTAGTTTAATTTTAATATTAATGGATACCTGGTTTTCTTTCTCAACTAAATATTTTAGTGTTTTTATTATATTATGTATATTTTTATACTATATGTATATATGTATATTACCTCTTAGATCATAAAAAGTAATATTTGTTATCAGGCTCTTTTCCTGTTTCACTCTCGTCCGCATTGTTCATTTCCAAAGAGCAGCACAATTCCTTATATACTAGAAGTGTATACTTACAAAGTTCTTGTAATTTTTTTATCTTTTTTATTGCAGTTTTATTTTTGAAAAAAAATATCGATATTTCCAAGGTTATTTTCTGCGGATATATATATATATATATATATATATATATATATATATATATATATATATACCGTTTCTAAAGTTCTGATGTGTAAAAACACTCAAACTTTTTTCATACGAAAATGGTTTGTACTTTTTAACAATGAAAGTTTTAAAGTTTTTTTTTGAAAAAAAGGTTGCAAATATAGTTTTTTATGATTGTTGGTACGTTGACCACATAAAACGTTTTAGAGACCTGTAAAACATTGACCATTCATGTTTTCGGCGGTAAATACAAATATGTTATCTTTCTATTTTTGTTTTTAAGATGAATTCATGTCCTGGATATACCGAGTTTTCAATTTCACTCTTTCTTGTACATTATGGCCAACCAGTATCAAAACTAAGCACTTGATAAACCTTATTCTCATATGAAACGATGAGTTAAACCCTACAAATTTAAAACCCTGTAAAATCCCATTTTTGCCTAAATGGTTTTTACCAAGTTTTTATTCTCAGATCTTTGATTGTTATCACGTATATCACAAAATATTTGTAAACATTTTTAAACATTTCAAAGTTTTGATAAGTGTTATAAAATGTTTTTAAAATGATGATAAAATATCACAAAGTATTTACAATTATCTGAAAATCTTTTCAAATTATCACAAAATGTCGTAAAAAGTTGAGAATTGTTTGCGAAATGTCGGGAAAAACTATTATAATTATACAAATCTTGAAATACATTTTTTGAAGATGTTTTAATATTACTTGTAAAATATTGATATTTATATGCAACACGGCATATACTATGCTTTTGTAAGCCAATAATCACGTATTCTATGTTCGCTCGCATGTGGATTTTACATCGCTATGTGATCCGTGTTTAATTATAATTTTGTTTAAATTATTCAAATATTTAACGAATATTGCCTTACTTTGCTAGTCTATAACGGCAATCGGTTTATATAAAATACACCAATTTTGAAAAATCGTTTGATTTCTATTTTATAACAATATTTTGAATTAGATCAAACTTGATTTATGCTAAAATTTGATTTATATACTCACTGTTTATAGGCAGTACTTTAGGATTTTGGGTAATGAAAATAAAGTAAATATATTATAAAACATTTTGCTTGAATATTTTGCAAAGAAAAACAAGAAATTCAAACATTTTACATTGTGGTTATACTACTCCATGCTTAAGGCGACCATAGCCGTAAATACAATATCCATGTTAATATGTTTAGCTAATTGATTGCCTTTCTGAAACAAAAATAATAATAATTATAATAAATGTTATTCAATTTAATAATCAAGTGGTAAATCATTCGTCTAATTACTGTTAGACTCGTGATTAAATGATGCACTTTACTCACTTGTAAAAAAATTGCTATTAATGTAGTATAGTCATACGACATCTGATTAAAGTGATCCAAATAATTAAATATATAATTTGTGTATTAACTTTTTTTCTTTTTAGGGAATTGATCCAAGTAGTGCTTCGTTCTTGCTTTCTATTATTGGTATCACCAACACATTCGGCCGTATTGCTTGCGGATACTTCGCTGATTTTCCATGGGTTAACGCGCTGCTTGTCAACAACATATGTCTAGTGATTTCCACGATAGCCGTCGCAATGACACCGCTTTGCCATACTTATGGAGCTTATGTGGCAATGGCAATTTTTTTTGGAATAGCAATTTGTAAGTACAAAATGCAAACTACCAACTTTATTATTAGCTTTTATAAACAAACAGACTTAAATACAAATTAATTGTATCTTCAGTTTAACATTGTTAAGTTTTAAGTTTTGTTTAAAAACAAAAAAATGTAAGAGTACACACAGCAAAAAAATAATTAATTAATTGATATGTCAGAAACATAACGCTACCTGACACTTGGCAAATATTATTAATTAACTTATCAAGTTTGATTTATTTATAATTCTTATTAATTTTACATCTTCTTTCTCTTAAGCGTCAAAGTTTCATTTTTAATTCATTTGACGCGATAAAGACAGAAGATATACAATAAATGAGTGGATTTGAGATAGATTTGTGTGATAACAAATAAGAATCTTGAAAAAAATGCCTTCATACAAGTTTTACTTCAAAAATTCATAATTGCGTAGTGTTAAATCTGGAATATAATAACTAAACGCACACGTCGAACCAACCAAGTCGGCAAGCTTGCATTTGTTGCGACTTATCACTGTAAAGCTTACGATTAGTTCGACGTGTGCGATTGGTCCAGATTAGTCGCATCCGTTTGTTTAATTGCAGTACATATACCTTTATGGGACTTCCACACACAGCGACTTGAGTGCACGGTATAGTTTGCGTAAATTACTGACTGCCTTAACTTTGGAGAAGTCTACTATGCTCTTTGCGCAGCTCGTAAAATAAGAGAAAGGGCAACGTGTATACTGCGAAACAAAAACATTTGTTAAATTTCACATTCACTCAACACGCACGGGAGACGAAACATCCATCTACGACACAGAACCGGCAAAGCGCCTTGCTGTATGATAATAATATACGTTCGTGTGTCCGAATGTACTCAGGCACACGATTGGTGCGTTCAAGCGCGCGATTTTTGTGCCTAAATTTGAAAATGTGACAAGCCACACTTCACCAGAATTCTGCCAAGTAATATATGATATGCCGTACCCTGTCCACACGATTCAGACATGCATGAGCGAGTTACAGTCCAGTCCCATCCTCTTGGCCTGCACGTACTTACCTACAGGATTGCCAAGTTGTTTGCCAAAAACAATAGATATTGCCCAAATCGCAAGTACATATTTAGCGGTAAATTGAAATTGATTCTTATACACACTTGATGATTATGACAAAATATGGTACAAATACTGCGGCACAGATTTATATTGTTCCGATCACGTCTTTTTCATTTGTGTTGAATGAAATAAATTCTTTTCTCTATTTATTACTGTAATAATATACCATGAACCTTGTCATTCAAATATTTTTTGCAGCATATTATAGTTTCTCAAAACGCCTTCAAATTTTTGATTTTTCAAATGGTAGCCCACCGCAAATTCAAAATGTTCATCCCAATTGCCTTTTACATAGACTATTTTGCTATATATTGTCAATACTGCCAACCACCCTGCCAATGTGCTATAGTGTCACTTAGTTGATTTCTAAATAATGATAATGATAAAATGACAATCAACTAACATAGAAAAATTCTCAAAAGTGGGAAAAATCTTCAGCGCTGGCAACACTGCTCAATACTCACAAGACTATGCCCGATCGAGCCCTTTTCATACTACACAATCAATGCCGTGCAAACCTAGTTTTTAGCAGCATTTTCAACAGTCCACAAACCGCGGTTATGAGACTGCAATATATAAAGTTTTCTTGTTCACACATGCACTCACACTGTCTTCAGTATACAAACCGGTTTGTGCAGGCAAGGCTTAAGTAAAGCATGTACGTGTGGAAGGCCCATTATACCTAACTCAATTTCGATATCATTTTGATATGTGCGATAATTTTAATATAAGTATTTTTGAATTATTATTGGCAGAGGTCACTTTGTTCACAGTTTGTTTTATTTAAAAAATGCACAATATACATATTTTAGGATAAAATTATTTATTAATATATGTAATATAATATACATATTTTAGCTCCAATTATTTTACACCAATAATTACAATTTTAATAATGATAGACGTTTCATATATAGATACTAAAAATAGCTCACTCGACTAAAATGAAGACAAATTAAGTTTTATTTAAAAACTATTGCCAAAACCTAGTACATGACATATACGAATCTACGTTATTATCTCTGGCAAACTAAAAGTTCGTGATATGATACAAAGATGAAGTCTACAGGACGAGCTAATGACAGGTATATATTTTATTTATTGAGTGGACGCTTAAAACGTACGCAATTTTGCTTTTTGTCTCTCGGATTTGTGCGTGATTATATGGATACTAAGTGCATTAAAAAAACTGTAATTAATTATGCATAAAAATTTGAAAAAAATAATCTCTTTGTGTCGAGGTACATAATAACTTTTTGAAAAAATATTGTAAAATATATGTTTGCCCTTTTAACAAATAAGCAAGTAATAATAAATATTGGCAACTACAAA
>JARJEC010044233.1:0-10416 GCA_030264575.1 Tachinus sp. AB-2021 | reverse complement strand
TTGCCAATTCTGGAATACATATTTGAAAAGAAAAATACAAATATTACCTATTTACATGTGTAAACTCAAAAACTAATTTCAAACATTAACATTAGCATAACAATAATTATTAAAACATTACAAAGTATATCTATCAAAACGAATACGCAGACAGTTACATTTAAACGTATTATGTGATAGATTAAACAATTCAAAATACTTATCAAATTGAAGAGTATTGGCTTCCCTCATCATACGAGAAATCGGATTTTGATACGCATAATTAGTTGTATGCAGATTACATCTAAAAATATTTGCATTACGCGTGATTTTTGTTGATTAAAATTAAAATTGAATCTACACAACAATTCTGGACAATCCATATGTCTGCTTCATAGGCTATGCAGACGAGAATAGTAGTCGCTGAAGATAATCGTGAGCAGTATGTATAGAACGCAGAATTTGCAGCCTAGAAGCTGATATAAAGAAGGAATTACTCATAAGGAGACATGAAAAAGCCTGAGGATAATCTTATCAACCTGTATTACCATAAAAAGTCACAGGTACCTGGTCATAACACTTGCCTACATTATCTATACATGGGTTTTCACATCATAAATGCAGCAGAAAGATAAAACAACGGCATATCTAACCACCCTGATGCTAAACATAAGCGAATTCAAAGTAGGGAAGAGGAGATTGCTTTAAACTGTCGTGTCTTGGGTGCCCTGTACTGAATGCCGACCCGAAATGAGTGGCCGCAAAAGGCCAAGTACTGCGAAATACTTAGTCGCACTCAATAAAACGTCTTTACGTCTTTACAAACTTGAACTGTGCACCAATTAGCACTACTACTATTACTACTACTGTAGCATGAACTTGTAAAGTTGATAATGCAGAAACATTTGAGGAAAGCGTAGGCCCTGCCGACAATGCGGGGATTGCGTGATATATCCCTCGTTATATTAAATATTTTTTCACACAGCGTCGATGGCATTGATTTTGAGAGGAGGCGAAGGGGCATCGACATTAATCCAACGACTTAAATAATTGTTTAAAATGGACTGGTAGGATTATTTACAATACGATATTTTCTAAAACTTCTCAGGGCGGAGGGTAACATTTGGCCGATAAAATGGCTTACATAAAACAAGAGCAGTGAAGATGCTTGTCCAATAAGTAAGAAGAAGTTATTGTTAAAAAGTGGTGTTAACATTAAAACAGATCGACTTTTTCTTACTGTTAACAAGAGATAGTCGTCGGGAAAAAGTTGGTTTTTTGGTTGGTGGGAAGTGGGTTAGTTAGCTGAGAAAATCGGGTTAAACATCAAAATGATCAAATTTAGTAATCATTCTAGTAAATCAACAGGGGCACTCTAGCACACAATCACTCAAACCATATTTACAACTTAATTCCGACCATCATACAAAGTTATTAACAACCTTAGAATAGAAAACACCAATGCTTAAGTGACAAGAAATAAATCAAAATCCAATTATTTATAGTGTATAATAATTGTACAATTAATAACTATTGTAACCAATAAATGCCTTCCTATTGTATTGTATTTTGTTGGAATATAGTGTAGTAAATAGCTCCCATGCTTTGTAAATTATTACAAGTTTGCACTCTATCCGAGCCCGTAGGGCTCGGGCCTGTTGCCAAGTAATACAACTTTGTATGTCGAAATCGTGCAAGCTTGTTACCGATAATTTATAATCCATTTGTGAAATTATTATTGATATCAAAATTTGATGATTTCCACAAGTTGTTAAACGATATAACCTTCACAAGATGGCTGCTATAACCTAACAAGTTCCGAGCGTCTCTATTGGGAGACCTTTTATATAGACTCGCTGTAAAACGCCTTAAGCCTTAACGAAGAATGTGCGAGTGCAGGAACTGGACGCTCTAGAGATGTCGGGTACTGTATTGTTTGCCAGTTTGGCCAGTTTGCCCATGAGAGCCATTAAAACCTGACTAATGTCGGGTCTGCTCGGTACAAAAGCCGCGCGGAACCGATCATCACCCTAGGTCTAGATGTTGTCCGTACATATATAATAAATACATACTTATATTATTACATATATATATATATATATATATATATATATATATATATCGGCCGGCACGTCATTCTCGGCAGTCGACACTGTTTGTAATATAAGAAATATCGAAACGCATAATAAAATTGAGTATTTTATTGTATCATGTTTTCCTGTACCTCATGATTACTTGTATGCATTTAAATTATTATTACATTTTTAACTAAATTAAAATTTTACTTTAACTGATTTTATTATTAATTGATTTTAATGTTTCAAATGACATTTTCTAAATATAATTAATAATGAATTAAATGATATTTAAAATCATATAATTAGTTTATAATAAATTAAAAAATAAATATGAAATTTTAATTTAGAGGAAACTTTGAAAATGAGTTGATTATTAACAAATGGAAATGTGCCATTTTTAAAAATAATGAAATTATGAAATATAGATAAAAAACTAAAGAATACTAAAAATATTTCATTTAAATTTTATATAATATACCCATATTTAACATTATTTAACATATTGTTAAAAATTTGCTACATATCATTGTGTAAAATTAGCTGTTTTTTTTTCAAATATTTTGCGATATATTACATTTAACAAATTGTATGTTGTAGTGATATTTAATATAATTAGAATTTCGTAAACGTATTGTGATAACTGTATATTTTTTAAAAAATCAACTTATATTGACATTCTGTGACATATCCCAGCACATTTCTTTTGATCCTTTTTGCATTTTCCAAACATTTTTTTTGTGATATAATACATTTCACAAATAGTTTGTTATAATTTTCAACACTTTGTTAAAGTTTTGATGTTTGTTATCAATCTTAGATTGATATTGCACAAACATGACATGTATTTATTTGTATTTGATAAAGTTTTTGAAACAAAATTGTACAAAAAATAAAAATAATTGAATATACAGGGTATGTCAAAATATTTTTGTTCATAAAATTATTGTGCTGCCTTTTTAAATAATACGATTCTAGCTTGAGGTAAATTTTATAATATAAAGGCAAACTAATGATTTTTTAAATGTTTTTGAAAAACAAATAAATTTTTTCTGAAAATTTTCTAACAGAACATCTAGAATCGCGAATTAAAATGATTTAATTAATTTTTTTTTCAAATCATAAGCCGTTGCAAATAGTGTCCTCTATACGTTCCCGCGACAATTTTTCATTTTTACGGTGAGATTGACTCGTAGGTTTAAATGCACCTAGACTTCTCCCCTCTTGAGTGTCTCGGTTGCTGCATGCAACAACCTCGCACTTCAGGACGTTTTTTGCACAGTACTATTAATATAGAAATAAATAAAACAAAAATTACTTATTAATATGTATAATATAATATATAAACCCATATTGAACTTGAAAAAAGTATTAACGGAAATAAATTATGGAAATAACCGTATCAATTAAGTGTCCCATAGATGTCAACTTCCAATTTAATTTATATCCCGATCCTTCAAAATTAATTAATACCATTTACATTGATGAAATCTATTTTAATTAAGAATATTCATTACAACCACAGTGTACAGTTGCATGTATATCAATAAAGGTCAGTACAATTTCAAGGGCTACATTTTTCATGAATAACCTTTCGAAATGAATATTTTCCCTAAGCGTAGTTTCCTGCAGCACAAATTACAGAAATTAATACCACATAATAAAAATAATTATAGGTAAATATTGCCGTTGTTTAGATTACTTTTCTTTATACCAGCATCTAATTTCTATGCATTATTCTAATATTTGTAGCCTGAATGAGATTGCATATTTCATATGAATAATCAATGTAAACGTTAAATAACGTTACTTTTATAGCATGAGTCGAGAAAAACATACTCGTTAATATTTATGTGTAATTGTGATAATCAAGCCTAAACTATGTAATTATAATTTTATATTTATTATATGACAATGATTGGTAAATCAATGATGAAACGTTAAAATGTAATCAATTATTCAATTAATAGGCGATTATTAGTATGTGCATAAATGACTTGTTGAAACGTAATCATTTAAATTAAGTCATTTTGCAAATAAATTCATAGTTATACGTGGGAGCATTGATAATTTATATCATGTCTATTAATTGCAAATATAATTAATTCATTTTATTTTTGAATAAATTATTTAGTTGTTAATTATACCATGTTTTACATTTTAACCTAAAATCCAATTAAATAATTTTTTGGACAAATTAAATGTTATTATACTTAATGCAGTTAGTTATATATAATTTGTATTGTATTTGATGCGATAAAACAATAACAGTTTGTTGCAAATACAATAAATCTCCCAGAATTCATTCTGAAAATAATGAAAAATTAAGTTTTCCAAATTAAAAATAAATAATATACATTACTTTTTTATAAGGTTTGAGTGAGTTTTTATATGCCTTTCGTGTAAAAAATATAAAGGACCTTCTTTGTTATACTTATCTTTTTTACAAGCTATATTTTGTTATATAAATGATATCAATGTGGTTCACCAATTATAGACAAAAAATGTTGACAATTTTCCAGATAATCAAGTTAATAAAGTTTTTGCTATCACAATGGCTAAATAATCTGGTTTCAACAAAAACAATTTACTCAAAGATAGCACCATAATTACTTAATTTATCGTGGTTTGGGCATGCATTGAATTTATAATTAATGTAAAATATGCATAGTAATAATGTTATATAATAGTCTCAAGCAAAATAAGATTGAGCAATTATAATTAGAATACTTGCACATGCTCAATAAAAATAAAAATAATACCCTACCCGTGAAATTTAATTGTGCAACTAAAATCTTGTCTAATTCATTCTGCATTGGCTAGTGATGAAATATGGAATGTGTACGATATAATTACTGTATAATGCAAGACATTTCAGAATTCATTAACTCGTTCCAAATGCAAAATAGTACCGCAAACACATTTTTTTGTAATGTTACATAATATATTGATATAGTTGAAACAATACAAATTATTTGATTAATTTTATTAAAATCAACAATTTAAAACAAAAATATTTTTTCTTGTTCATGCTTTGTCATCAATAATACAAAATTCGAATATATAGCAGCTTTAAGGCCAGTCCTTTCGCTGTAAATATAATCGCACTTTGCTGTGCCTTAAGTTTTTCAAAATATTTATTACGAAGCCCTTTCAAAAATTAATGAATTTGCAAATATTTCAATATTTTACTTAAATTTGAAATTTTTTACGCCAAAAGTATATTGCATTAATATATTCCTATCTTCTTGTTTTTTATTTGCGGTTATTTGCGGAATATCTCAGAAAGTTCGGCATTTAATATTGTGTCATGGCTTTTTAGTTTGTCAGTTGTTGTCAAACTTTACTCAATTCTACCGAGAGCTTCTATGGCCAGTTTAACCAGTTGAAAACGGACCATGTACTCATTGATTAGTGAGCACTGGTCATCGAAGAATTTACTGCCTGTGTTACTATCTATAAAGCTTTTATCGATTTAAACTGTAACACTGTAGAAACGTTCTAGTATATCGAATACTGTTTGTCTAGTGCAGTGGAGCAGTCTAGAGTCAAACTCAATTCTTTCCCTTTTGATTCCTTTACATATTTTTGCAAAAAGATATACATTATCTTTGGTTTATGATTTTTTAAATTTTGAACAATTTTTGCACTTATTAAGAAGTTTGCTACTTCCCGCAGCAAACCAATAAATAAAGCTGGTACGTAGACTTTTGCGCCACAGTTTGGAAAGTTAATTACTTGTAGATCCAGCATGCCCAAAAATGCCCTGGATCTAGATGAATTGATGTATGAGGGATATAGCAATTGTAATCCCTACTGGGAAGGCGCAGACGAATCCTTCTCTGGAGCTCATCCGATGGGTGTTCTATATGATTAAGAACAGGGATGCATGGTAGCCAATCAAGTCTATGAATACTAACCATATTCGGATATTTTGTTACCACTCCAGCAATGTGCGGTCGGGCGTTGTATTGCATTAAAACAGAGTATTTTCCTATAAATTGCGAAAATGGGACAATAGTTTCTTGAAAAATAAATATCTGCCAAATAGCTTTCGGTAATCAAAGCTATTTTCTACAAATAGGACGTCGGTATGGAAATGTCTGAACAATTAAACCCTCATTAAAAGATTCACAGATTGTGCAGTTGAAAGGTTGTTTACCTTGTCTGGCTTGTCTTCTTTATACCCTTTCTTAATCACCGGGTAATCGCAGTCAAAAACGAGACTTATCAGAGAATAGAACTTGACTTTATTACTCAAGCGTCCAATTTACGTGTTTGTCGATGTTTAGGTAGCAATCTAAAGTGACTTTATAATCTTAAGCCACCAAGTCTACTAATAATGGTTCTCTCACGTATTTCAGTCACTAGCATCAATAAAAGACGATGTTGCAATTGAACAGCATCTACGTTAAACGCATCCTGAACTGCAGTATAAGGTATTTTTAGTGAAATACATACCACTGACTATCCTCATTCAAAGCAACAATTTGTGAAATGTTTGCTATAGTTAATGACATTATTCTCGCTTGAAATATTTTGAGGGTATTTTGCCAGACAGTGTGTAACATAAAATGATTAACTATATTAAATTTATTATTATTTTACAATATTAACCAGGTAAATGGGTTTACTGGCAATTCGAGGGGGATGACTGTTGAGCCTGTCACCTTGTTAAACCAGTTAAACCTTTTGCATGGCGTATAATATAATATATTTTATTTGCTTTGCACTTGTAAATAAAACTGTTGCATTTTGTTTTTTTTATTATTAATTTTGATACTATTTTTATGTTGTTTATTGGTTACGAACAGGTTAAGTGGTTGCGAAGGTGTTAAATTAATTTAAGACCGTCGCAACGAAATAAGATATAATGACGGGTAAAGTTTTAATAAATAGATAAATGGCAATATATCTAGTTTTTATAAACAACGCAATTACATGTTGTTTTGGCAAATCTGGTTTATAATGTGAGTGATTAATAGAAATTTAATAAAAAATGTAGTACTAATAAAAGTTTTACTTCTGGTGTATATGTGCTAAGCGCACTCACTTTTTTAAAATTAATAATAAGTTGCTTTGTTTAATTTGAAATTTTATATAGAAATATTACACTATTGGTTACTTTTTTTGCAATTAATTGCAAATTTTTTGAATATTTCTGAGAAAGGTGGCTTTTTGTAAATTTTCTGATGCAGTTTTCGGTGTAAGTAATTTTGTAATAGTTATTCGAGATTTTTATCGCACAACGTTCACTTAAATTCTTGTAGGGAAAAATATTAAAAATTAAAAATTTGTAAAAATTGTAGTATTGAAAAAATAACCGGTTCTTGTTTTTGTTTGGTTGGAATATCTGATTTAATATAACAATGTTGGCGTCTTTCCGGTTGAGTCGAAAATGATATTTTCAGAATTAGCATCTACCATGTTAACAAAAAAAAAAGATAAGTGTGAGTATGCTTGGAATACCTTCTGTTTTTGATCATTTTTGCATTGTATTTTTTATTGCTATTAAGGTTGACATTTTTACTCTAGAAATTTACCTCCTATCAGCAAAGCACCATTAATTGTACTTTATCAAGAAAGGTACCTGTTTCCGTACACATTTACAATTCTGGCCGTACCTGACGTCACTTTATTCTCAAAAACTATTTGAGTTATATTTCTTATTTAGATATTTAATAGATGATTTTCAACATTATAGATATATCAATATATATTCAATTGAGTTCTGTTTTTTGTAAAATATAAGATCAAGTAATTCAATAAAACCGACATTGATTTAGCTTTGTTTTCTCAACAAATTCACATAGTGCTTTGATATTACATGTTAAGTAAAGAATTGATAATATGTGTAATGTTTAAACTAATATTATGTGTAACATTTAATTTATGTATTAAAGTATAGTTTGCAAATTATCATTCTAATTGATCAATATAGGCAACGCAAATTGATGAAAGATGCATACTTTGAAATGTCATGGAAATTTTGCATAAATTTCATTGCACAATTCTTAATTATATTTGAATAATAAATGTTACATAATTCTGATTTATGTTATTTATATTTAATAACATATTGATACAATTTAACATAAATAGATTGACGAAGCTCCTAGAAAATGCAGCATACTATCGATTGTAATAGTGCATCATTAAGAGCATGCGCAGACAAAAGGATGAGGTTGTAAATAGGAATTCCGTTGTAGGTGATTCAATTGTTCGTAAACTACTAGAGCTACCTGTTTCAATTTAAATCGACGAATTTTAATCGTACATTTTATTTCTTTCGAATTATTACATTTCTCTAAAATTATTTAAATTTGGTAACTCCATTAATTCTAAATAAATTTTTCTTTTAAAAATGTGTTACAATAATAGAAAAATTTACTTTAAAGAATTTTATTGCTGTGAAGAATGATTAATGCTTATAAATCTAAATTAATTGATTCTAATGTGTGTTCGTATTGTGAGAACAGTCATTTTATAAAAACGCATAATGATTACTACAATAGCAAAAGAAATATGTAACATGCAATTAATCTTGTATGCGTGCAATATCCTTTTATGTGACTTGTATTGGAATGTCAGGAAGTCCTTGCAGAATAATTTTATAGCGTATTACTAACAATACACATATTGTTTGTTATAAATCATTAGTCATTAATTGCGGCCAAACCCCGAGAATAATGCAGTATTAGCAATCGTACAAAACAATTATTAATGTTTTTAATAAAAATATATTTTTTGAAATTGTTTATTTGAAAATTGCAACAATTTTTTGCCGAATTTTATGCTTTCATTCATTGTGCTATTCAGACGGATTATATTATCATTCATATTATTATCCCATTGTGGTTCAATGACTCTAACAACATTAATAATTCAGTTGCTTCTCCTGCCCCAACCATAAAATTATTCGCACCACATAATTACGAGATATTTATTTCTCGGCCAATTAAAATCCACGTGAATCTAATATGGTATGAGTACGTATTACGTGCCATTGTACGCAAAACGAGCTGGCACGATGCCTTTGATGTCATATTTAATTATAATTGGTTTGCGAAAAAGTGAAGCTATTAGGTAATTATTATAAGAAACAAAGTTGATAACATTGTACTGAAAACATATAAATTGCCGTCAAATTATACGTATGATTAAAAATTGTACGGATTAGAAATAAAAAGGTAAATTGTAATTGGTTTTTATTTAATATGCAATATCCATTAGTCGGTAATTTTAAAGTAATGGTTATGAACTAATAAGTTTTATATGTAATAAAATTAATTAGTATATTTATTATGTATTCTATCTTGAAATAAAATTTCTTATTCCATTTTTTTCCTGCGATTGCTAACGAATGATATTTGTCGCATCTTCGACGCTTTGGCGTGATACCTGGATTGTGTTTGCTTCGGAACTGTACATTAAAGTTTTAAAATTAGCCCCAAAAATTAAAATTCGTTGTTAAGTCTCCTAATCAAGGTACATATAGAATTAGGGCAAGACTTATTTAGAATTAGAATTATTTGGGAAATTTGCGGTTAAAAAAAATAGCTACCGATACATTAACCACATATCTGAAAACTTACGGGCAATATCTAAAGTCTGAATATATAATATTCAGTTTATTAACTGATATTTTTAAAAGTAGTTATCAAATGTTTGACCAACGATGGGCGCAATGTTTACTATCCTTAAACAGATGCCCCATCTGTTTACTGGTCATTTTGGGTATTTTTATACTTTTATTGACAGTTGCTTTGCAGAGTTCGATTAGTGTTTGTTCAGACCATTGCTTAAGATTTTTTAGCCATGGCGTTCTTCTTCTTTCAAGAATCCGCCTTCCTTGGATTATAATAATAATAATAATAATAATAATATCTTTATTTTCAAGAAGATCATTAAGACATTTGTCTGGTCCAACTGTATATATAAGTGCATTACAAAAATACAAGAATCATTAAAACTATAATTACGGTATAAACATGTTAAAAAATAAATAAATAAAATAATTACAATACAGTAAGTTAAAAAAATTAATATTTAATTACAACTAGAATCATTCAAACTATTATTACGGTACAAACATGTTAAAGAAAATAAAATTAAAATTTGCAATACAATAAGTTAAAAAAATAAATAGATAATTATAATAAAAATAAGTTACTTCGTAAACAAATTAGATTCTTCTGTTCTTCTGAATATTAATTAGAAAAGAAATTCGTCTAGTGTATAGAAATTGTTGTCAATTAGAAATACTTTTAATTTGTTTTTAAAACTGAACTTTGGTTGGCATCTTATGATTTCTTGTGGAATTTTATTGGAGATTTCAAGGCATGATAAGGCGTTTTTTGTA
>JARJEC010044190.1:0-10092 GCA_030264575.1 Tachinus sp. AB-2021 | reverse complement strand
ATGTGTGTGTGTGTGTGTGTGAGAGAGAGAGAGAGAGAGTTTTTAAATTCTTATACATAATTCTTTTTTTTTTAAATAATCCGGGCCGTGATGTAAAATAAAAAGAATTTCTGAAGTGGGGTTGGAAGGAACAGGAAAAGCTGGAGTCGATTTAAGCAAAGTATTGGACATGGGTGATAGGATTAAATAGGGAAATTTAAGCATATATTGTTCTAGAGGAAATAAAAAGGGACAAAATATGAGCAAATGGGAAAACGAGCGATAAAGTTTGAGGAGAGATTGAGAGATAGAAATGAATGCAAAATCTTGCTATTGCAAGATTTTGCATTCATTTCTATCTCTCAATGTTTGAAGGAGAAAATGAAAAACTGGGAGTAAACAGAGAAAAATATTATAATAGAAATGGGTATGATAGTATAGAAGCAGAAAGACAATAAATGGAACAATGACATGAAGTGAAATAAATGAAGGAGATAGAGATATACAAAAACAACAAAAAAAAATCACGTGTGAACGAGACGAGGTATAGTGAGAATTATAAAAATATAGTAACTGCCGACGTGCCATTGTACTTAGAAAATGATAGGATTAGAAAAAAAGAAAAAAAAAGTTGATTGCAAGATTTAGTTGTGGAAATGAGAAGAATGTATCAAAATTTTGGATGAATGAAGAAGAAAAAGTTTGCAGGATGTATGCCAATAAATCAATTGAAAATATACTGAAAGAATGTAGCAAGATGAGAGAGGCAGAAATGGAAACAATGGAAGTTTTAATCAGCGATAGAGAGGCACAGAATGGATAAAATCGGTGCACAAAAAAAAACAATAGATAATTTGTTTATTTATTCGATGTAAATGAGTATTTTTTAATTTATTTTAATTTGTATATGTTAAACGTATTTTCAAGACTGAAAGACAAAGAAATAAACAATTATTATTATATCATAAAATCACTTATTTTGTGCACTTAACATACAAATAACTATTATTGTCACGGCCATAAAATCATAGCAACTTACCAATAAATACATTCATACAATATTTGTCAACTGTGACAAATCAATTTCTTAATAAATAATAGTGTTAAATGTAAAAACATATATTAGATGACTTGTAATATGCGTTGATGACGTATTACTTCAATAACCACAACTCGCAGAAAATCAGTGGTAACTATAAACGATCGTTGACATACGGATTAGTGTAATTGCAGTGGATCTGTGTATTGCATTTGTATTGTAATAACATTTGGTCGTTCACATAGAAATTAGTATAGTTGCTTTAGTAGTAAAAACACACCCACTGAACTTGTCATAACATTACCGATAAAAGTCATGTCGAATTTAAATAATCAATTTCAAATTAAAATTGACTACTCATTTTTAATGACTAACAGAATTTCCTTTGACATTTATAAAGTTTAATGACTTTCTGTATTACAGACCGCTATGTAGTTTTATCAGCCGTTGCATCGGTTCGTTGTAGTGTACTGTGGAAAATTTGGACTACAGCTTCTGGCCTATAGCTTGACGAGATTAATTAAATTCCGATCTTATCTAGTCGAGATTATAAAAAATGTATCTTGTCTTGGTATTGTTGAGATTCTCGATATATGAATCTTGATCTCGATCTTGATTTGATCGAGACGAGATCGAGATTTTTGTCGTCTAGCTTCTGCAATCCAATACTTAACTGCAATAATCCGAATGTGAACGGTTGCGACTGTTTACATAAAGCAAAACATTCTACACTACCATACAACTGCACTGTAATTGTACTCATCTATACGTGAATGATACTTAAAAATATTGTAATCTTAGTACCATAGTAAGTCGCAAAAAGTCGTCTACTGTTTTTCGTTATTGTTTTTATTGGTGTCCCGATTTAAATATGGCAATAGCTTGTTTATGTCTATGTATAATGACAAGTATTATAATGTCTTTGTATAATGACAAGTATTATAATGTCTTTGTATAATGACAAGTATTATAAGCCGCCGCGCCGCCATGCGCATGCTTAAATCTCTCTGCATAAATGCTGCACAACATTTTTCTGTGCTTAGTTTATCACGCTATACTATTTTATATGTTTACAACTACAACCGTTTTATAAACCCAACACAAAACACTAATTCTAATACTAATCTTTTATCGTTGGTATTAGAATTTGTGACATTTATAAAAAAAATATCAATATACGAACCACTTGTTATTACTTATGAAAATAATGTGCGCATGGCAATACTTTGCAGTTTGGAATTTTTCGTTGCACAAGTCTAGATTTTATATTCTCGCAAAACGTCTCAACAAGGTCGAAGTATCAGCCGCTGAAATTGACGCAACGCATGCAATTGAACGGTCTTTTTCTTATAACCTCACTTTTCTGAGCTTGTCTCTTGTGTCTTCTATTTTCTTATCCTCCAACACCGATCCAAGTGCTCATTTTTTTAATCATCAGTGCTACAAAGTTTGTTAATTTTATTACTATTTCTTTTTTAAATTTTGCCATTCATTATCTTTTTAGTTCTTTTCTGTATTCCTCCAATAATTTGCATTATAATAGCGTATATTGTACATACCCGTGTGTGTTTCTACCTTTTTGCTATCTTATTAATTTTTAAAGTATATTCGATTTTTGTGTTTACATTGTACTGTTTCACGTTTTAAGTTTATTTTCTATCCAATTTTGGAATTAGTATCCTAGTATATTTTCTTTTCACCTTTGATTCACTGTCTATTCTCTTATCCGCCTTTTTGCATTTTGTTTACAGTTTTTTGCTATTGGACTTTTTCTCTATTTGATTTTTTGGTACATGTGGTTATTTTGGTATTCTATTTGTATTTTCCGGTTCTTTTATGAGTCCTTTTTGTCAATAGATATGCTTCTTTTCTTGATCTTTAAGGCATACAGCAAAATTTGTGTAATTAAGTGGGAGCAAAGAATTTTAAAGGGGGTCTTTTTCACGGTAACACCATTAGCTTTCTTTACCGATTGATTTGTTAGAATTTGCTTCATTTTGTTTTCCGTTGACGGAAATGTTGTTTTATAAATTTTTAATAGTATATTTTCAAATGTTTTATTTACTATGCTTGTTCTCGCTTGATCCACTCAACATTTTCTCTTTTCCTTTAAAGAGAAACACACAAAACAAAAAAATTCCTATTGTTTTCAAAAAATAGATATGCACACCTGGGCAACAAACGAACATATGCTGAAAATATGGTTAGCGGTCCCAAGAAAAGTTACCCATTATAGTTATTTTAAACTCACTTATTGATGTAAAACATCTAATGGCGCGTTAAGTTTTGTTCATGGTAGACCGGAATTGCGAAAATGTTTGTCCAGATAAAATGGCCTTACCGAATCCACAAAAAATCTATAGCCAGTTTATATTGCAACAATTTTATCAGTTTTAATTTTTTTTTCTAGTAATTTTTTGTTTTTTTTACATTTGTATTTTATTGGCGCTTATTTTGAACGCTTTGGTAATATTCTTGGGTATTTTGTTTTTGCGTTTGTTTTACTAGCTTTATTAGATAATAAATTAATTTTTTTATGGCACAATTTAATGTACAGTTTTGCTCACATAAATCTAGTACAAGCAATTTAGATTTAATTATTCAATTATCTAAATTTCTTTGTTGTAAAGCTGACTTTTCATATTACCTAACCTATTAACAAATGCCATTTTAAGTATGAATCAGTGTAAAGCTAAAGTTCTATCGATTTTTACCACCTATTGAGAGCTATTTTATCACTATTAAATCAATCCTATTGGTCGATTTTTTTTAAAATACATATTCAGATTGGTTGATGAAATAAGAATATATTAATCAAATATATTTTAATGTTTTATAATAAAATATATGTATAGTATATTTATATATTGTTAAATATAATAAAACTGCAACCTCACTTATGTGACATCTATTTCTTCAATGAAATAAAGTTAGATGCATTTATTTTTCCGCAAAATATTGAGTTTGATCGAATTTTTTGTAGTATTTGGGTATTAATACACAAGAGCTAGATTTTTACCGGGTGATTTTTTTTGGCGAAAATCTATTTCACATGAAAATTATTTGAGAATGGAAACATCGCGACACGAAGTGGACCGATTTTTCGTATTAACCCTAATTTGAGAATAATTTTTTTATGGGAAATACGTTTGAGCCATATAAAAAAATTATCTTGGTATAAAATCAACCTCGTATCAAAGGTGATTAATAGAGCTACGACGTAGATGCGTAAAAATGGCGAAATAAGCGCTCAAATAAGCATTAAAAACAGCAAAATAAGCATAAATATTTTTATTTTCTATAAATAACAAACTAAAAAATAATAACTCTTAATATAATAATAAACACAATAAAGGGTGTTTTTCCAAATTTTCAACTAAAATGAACTGTCTTCTGTCACTCAATAAGTTCTTATATGACAAGGTTCTTTCAACATATACAGATGTAATTGGTGCGTACCTATTTAAATTTTGGTATTAATGATTCTTCAATATTAATGATTTCATCTGATGTCTTTTCATTTACAACATTAGCATTTTTTTCCAATATCAACCAACAATCATGTTTTAAAAGAACTTTGTTTATTTTTTTAATTTACAATATTTGCAATATTCACGTGGAAACCGCTTAAATCAAAGTTATGGATAATCTACAACGAATCTACCAGAACAGCATTTATGTGAGTTTGTTTATGTTTTACATCATTGCCCCTAAGTAAGCCGATGGCTTGTCATAGCGGGGTTTTGATGGGACCAACAGCTTATAAGGTGACTTATACTGACAATATACTGACCGAACCACCAGTGGATTGAAAGCGGGATTAAAATTGGTTACATTTTTGGGGTTTGAACCCACGACCTCTAGCTTGCTAGGCTAGCGCTTTACAACTGAGCTATCCACTATAATGAAATCGGAAATTGCTTAAATAAACATCAAATATGCATAAAAATCACAGAATAAATAAAAATACTTAAAATAAGCATCAAATATGCATAAAAATTAAAAAAGAAAACTGACAAAAATTCTTAAAATGTGCACTAAATATGTATCAAAATTAAAATATGCATAAAACATAAAGCAAAATAAGCCAATAAATGAAGGTGCCATGTGCTTTACTTTCTTGTGATTCGTGGAAATATACATTCAAAATTGATATTCATATAATATTACTAAAAATCATAACGCATATAAATCCTAGCTTTAGTGTTTAATATATGATTAAATATATAATGTATTACTTACGAAATAATGCTTTTAATTCTGTAATTTTTCACATTTCTGTGTAAAAGTACAGGTTAATTGTCAGATTCATGTCAGATTGATTTTAAATGTCATTGATGTCACGGAATCAGGCGTCCATTTCTGTAAAAGCAAGGTGCAGTTTTATCGATTTTCCTACCTATTGAAAGTTTTATCACTATAAATTAATCCAATTGGTCGATTTATTCAAATATACAGATTTTGATTGGTTGATGAAATAAGAATATATTAATCCAGACAAAAAATTTCGCAATTCCGACGTACCATGAACGTGGCTTTAGGAAGAAAGTTTTCATCTTCATTTTTGTAATGAGCAAGCCTCAACAAAACATGAAATTTGACAAGAAAACTTAACCTATATTAGTGACAGTGACAAAAATATCATGAGTGACAGTGACAATATAAAGCACCAAAATGTACAGCTGCCCGTCTTTTTTTTAGTTTAAGCGCGAAAATGGCGATTTAAAGTGCGAGGTTGTTGCCATGCAACGACACATAGTAGAGTTATATACAGAACTAAGAAAATAAAAAGACTATTTAATATTCAACCAACAACAAATATTATTAGGTATATTATAAAAATATTCTTGTAATATTTACCCATATCTCAATCAAATGGTTACACTATATAGAATGAATTTATTTAAATAAAATTTAATAACTGTATTTGTAAAGTTTTGTTCGTAATAATTCAACAAGGAGAGCAAATTATATTATTAAAGAAAATAATAGTTTGATTAACAACATACTTTTTAGATAAATAGCTAATACTACGGCCTGAATAGTTTTGTTTAAATAAATGTCTGAATTAGGTGTCTTTAAAAATAACGTAGTTGACAATCAGTTTTATCTAATATATTATACAGGTTATCTGCGGCATCTTCTTGCAATATCGATTACTCATTTGAACAATTGGTAAGATATGGGCACTTCAAATTCTAGTGGAAAACGAAAATTATTTTTGTTTTTTTTAATTATAATGTATTAATTTAATAATTGAATGATAAAAGTAAGCGTTATTAAATAGATATAGAATAATTTACTTTGTAAAATTCTACGAACAAAATTTCTATATAGACCAACTTTTATACGATAGTACATTACACTTAATAATTTTACAAT
The DNA here is from genome assembly GCA_030264575.1 of Tachinus sp. AB-2021. Classification (NCBI taxonomy): domain Eukaryota; kingdom Metazoa; phylum Arthropoda; class Insecta; order Coleoptera; family Staphylinidae; genus Tachinus; species Tachinus sp. AB-2021. The sequence goes on along the minus strand of JARJEC010044190.1, from coordinate 3,692 downwards.
CGTGGATGTAGCCGTCTAAGAAGTAGACATACCACAGTTGAGTAGTTACAACATAACAAAATTATACGACTTACATTTGCTTCGAAATGAATCTTTAATTTGATGGTATTGTCGGATTTTCTTCAAATGATTTTGTAATTCTTGGTATGCATCATGAGCACTCCTAGGTCGATACCAGTATTCAGGAGTCCAGAAAAATATAACTGGCCTCTTGGGTGGTATTCTGTAACATAGTCTAATATAAATATGAAATTCGCAATTATTTATTGTAACCCATGCAGAAAAATTGTTTTGATTTTACAAATCTTGTTAGTGTACATATCTTAATTACGAAGCACGTATTGAAATAAATAATTTCTAAATATTGATATTTATATATAGGGACATTGCAGTAATGCAATCAAGTCTCCGCATTAAGTTTTGAGATGTGGTCTTTCTGTATTACATGTGCGACTAGAGGAACATAGTGATTGCACTCTGCCTCCATAATTAGCCGGGCTAAATTAAATGGGGTTCTACGGCCACTTGCTTTTCACAGTCGAAAAATGGTAGAAAGAGGTCTATCAATATTATGATTATTATTTAAATCTAGAAATACCTAATTGTATTGTTGGTGTAATTAATTAATTTTTCGTCGCCGCACAATGAATCGCATGATATAGATGCCACTAGTTGTCTTCGAGACACAGCTAAACGCAATTCTGGTTCCACTGGTTGCCGTTTTATCGAGACTACAGAAACCGCTCTTTTCATCTATTAAAACAAATCTTTTACAGTTTGTTGCAATATATAAAATGATGTACCTGTAAGGAGAATCGCTCTCCGTGATTAACATTCCACGGACCTAAACCTTGAAAAAAATGAGGTAGTGGTGATAAACCATAACGTCTTCTGTGTCTGGATTTAGTGCTCAGCCCCGATGGAACCTGATAAATTTCCCATAATTTTATTGCATTTTCCGCAAGTTCTGATATATCCAAAAACTGACCACTTATTGTTTTATACAGTAAAAATGCATTAATTGACTGAAACATAATAATTAATAACTACATGATTTCATTAGTACAAATATTACTTCTGATTCTTCTGAAAATTTCTGGTGAAGCAGCACATTCTCAGCAGGTAAAAACAAGCCCGTACTGCAGTTTTCTTTTACTCCAGATGAAAATCTGTTAATTTGGGCATTTCCACTTGCAGTCATTGTGGACGTTGATGTGTATAGATGTCGATATCGTCTATTCAAATTAATAGTATTATTGATCATTATGGTACTATTATTTAAAATACCTTTCCTGCACCTGTCTATCTTTGATAAATTCTTCAGCTGTAGGTGGGTTCTGACATGGTGTATATGTTAACGGATTTTCGTCTAGTAGTTTTCCTAAATATAAATGTTTATCTGGCCATTTGGGTGGCGAACTAGACTAAAATACTAAATTAATTTTAAGTATATAGATTGTTTTAAAACCTACTCTGGCATAATCACCGGCCGCGTACTGACACCATAATTGAGAGTGGCCAATTTGGTTATGAAAACGTTTACTTGATACCAAATACATGGTACTATCTGTTGTTGATGTGGCTACCGAAGTCTCTGAATGTGAAGAATTTGGGTTTTCAGGATTTAAAAATTTTACTTTTTCACACCACAAGTTCCAAAACATCTTAAACGATTGTGATTTATTAATTTGGTTAATTAATGTGGTTTTATGCTTACATTTCTTTTTTCGAATCCACCTAATTCGAAATATAATATTTTATTATTACAAAAACGCGCTTTCAATGATTGTCGCTTGCGTCTATGAAATATACTCAAATTTACGCATTCTATTGGATATACAGCTATCAATTCAAAAGTCTCTATATCCGGATCAATTCCTGGTAGATATGATACTTTGATATCTTGGGCGAGCGGAAGAATATCTGTAGCCAACACCAATTTTGACGGCGTTAAACCTAAGATAAAATTCATTATCATTTAAAAATAATACTTATAGCAATTGTAACGAGGAGTAGTCGAGTTGCTTGCTACAATCAATACATTTTAAGTTTGCGCGAGTGTTATTCGTTGTTTTGTTATTGATTAAGTATTAATTTTTATTTATAAATGATTTTTCAATTGAAAGACGCCCAAAATATGTAAGGTTATAGCAGCATTTTTCTTGCATGTAACAACTGAGACATTTAAAGTGTTTGTACCATTCAAATGTTTTGTTATTAATCAAGTAACAATTTAATTTAAAAGTTATTAAAGTTAAAAGGTTATAGCTTGAACAAATTGTTGCAAATTATCAAATTTTGTTGCCAAAATCGATGCTCCACTCGAGAAACATGGTTATTGCAGTGACTTGAACTACTTGACACCAAGATGCGATTTGACGTCTTTAAATTTGTTTCTTTGAGTCTATCTAAACAATTGGTGTTAACATAACAAACGGTATCCAGCAAATTCAGCTAGATTTATGCGAGAAAGTCACCGAACATTGTATCTCACGAATACTTGCCACCACGTAAAGCCGCGGCCACATTTAAACGACGTTATATTTTATAACGTTCCTTTAAAAAAATCTAATTAGCGGACCAAGACCCCATATTTATTTCTTTTTATTAAAAAATGATCATTTGTAATTATTGTACACCCTATCTGTAAACATACTGTACAATTTGAAATAAAAATCATGTAGGTACCTCACACACAATTTGTTTTATTTACATTTAAAAATCGATCGTCTTTATTAAAACATGCGTTAGTAACGAGTTTTCGAATACTAAAAATAATACAGCGATTACACATTGCACGATGAAGCGAGGCGGAGTTGCAGTGGACATGTTTAAACACTTGCAGTGCGACTTCGCGCAAATATCATATAAAAATTCGTAAATATTTTTTTTAATAAATATGTACAAACTGTCAAAATAAATACATTGTGATGAGTATGATTCAGAATTTTTTCTATCAAGAATTTTAAGCGCGGCTCCCAAGATTTTCAGGTAAGTAACTTTGGCTCTTGCTACAAAAAGTCTGGCCATCCCTGTTATATTTGATAGTGAAGGAACAAATTCTAAACAAATATCTTAGATTTCAAAATATTTTTTTTGTTGCCTGATATCTCAAAGTTACCAGTAGTCTGTAATATTTAAATCATTAATACCACAATTCGTTTAAATAAGTACTAATTCGTGAGTTGTTTATGCTGGTATACCTCAGGCAAGCGGATGCCCTGTTGTGGTATTAGAGATTCTACATCTATTAATACTGGATCAAATACATTAGCGATCAAGCTTCTACTTTTTTAAACAATTTTCTTTTAATTTGATTTTCAAATTTAATTTTTAATATTAAATTTGGCATAACCTGTTGGTAATCTCGACACACAAGTCTTGTTCAAACCCAGTAAACACATTACATAAAATTTACGTTTTAATACAACAATTTTATGTTGTAAAAATTACGTAAAAATGTTACTTAAATAATGCGTAATAAAAAATAAATAATATTTTTTAAGGTAAATTATATGCAAATTGGTTTACGTTATAAAAACGTTAATTTTACATATAAATAGTAATGTAAATAATAAATAAACAACTTTTTATATACCTTATCACAACAGAAAACAAATATATATATATATATATATATATATATATATATATTTGTTTCTACCACAGTATGATGATGACCAGGTAATTGG
>JARJEC010044176.1:0-10582 GCA_030264575.1 Tachinus sp. AB-2021 | reverse complement strand
TTTTTAATTTTACATATGTAATAAAAATGTTGACTAAAAACATATCGCATACTTCTTGGTCAAGAATAGTTAAAAATTACCAGATCGGCAGGTTTGACAAACAATTGTATCAAAGAATGAATTCAGATCAATTTTAGACAAATTTTGTTGAACTGATTGATCACGAAGAGTTTGTAGTTGGTACCTTAGTTGAACTAAAAGTATTGAATCTTTGTCATTATAATCACTGTCATCGGATTCATCGCCCAATGTGAAAATTCCATTTTTTGTGTACGTTGAAACTTCTGCTTGCAGTTTACGTTCACTAAATTTATCAATGTTTGTATTGTCATCTTCATCACTATTTTTTGTACTTTTGTTTCCGTCGACATTATCTATATTATCATTCTAAAATATCATCACTCTCAATTATTTCCGTTAACTCTTTGGTTTTCGGTTATCTGAAGTAAATATCGAAATGAATATGTGCTGTCAATAGTAGTTATATATATAGTGTTCCATTTTCGAAACATACCAGTTTTATGTAACGCCATAGATAACCAATAAATAATGCAAATCATATCTTCACTGACAATGAGTCTACATGCATATGGGAGCGTAATGCAATAATGCACTACGTATATTTTACATAAATAAAAAATATTAAATGGTGGTAACCTTTACTATGTGATATTGCATTTTTTATAAATAAAACAATGTTTGGGTAATTGGTCGAAACTAGTCCGGTTTAATAAATATTTTCGTGATAAGATATATACAAAGTTGTTATATTTATAAATAAAAAATAATCTACATACCTTTTTGAATCCATTTCTACTAGAATTTATTGTAATGTATAAAACACGACTACTCTTCTATACTACAGAATAATGCCATTTATTATAATTAATTATTCATATAAAAATCGATACGTTGATAGAAATGGTCACCAGAATCTACTGATCTAAAACTATTGTAATTTTTTTGGGGCTGGAAAAAGTCTATGGTTTATTTTACGTCTAATGTCTAATAGCATGCAAGAAGGTCTAAAAAATTTCACCGTGGAATCTACAACAACTATCAACGGTTGTCCTAAAATTTTTAGAATTTCTAAAAAACCTATATTCATCATATTAAATTTTGAATAGTTGAAAGTGATTTATAGTAATTATATTTCACTTTTGATATCTCGGTAATAAATTATTTTGGGAGATTTACTAGTTAATAAAAGAATTGCTAAATATTAACATTTAAAATTGATATTATTTTTGTAAAATTAAATTATTCAAATAAGAATATTATTATTATTAAAAAGATTCAATTTGGTTCATCATGTTAGATAATTAGTATTAAATAACATATAAAAACACATCTATCGTACTTTGGAGACCATTCAACTTTTTAGTGACACTAGAATTATAGCCATATTGCAAAAAAACATTTTTGTTTATACACAGTCGATTATATTGTACATTGTAATATTAACTTTGTACATACCACATAATATGTTCTTGCTTTCTTGTACATAATCTACTAATAATAACTTTAATGATAGTAAGTAATTGCAATTATTTACTTGATGAGGCGAATAAAATTAATTGTCATAATACCTAATCCAGGATTTGCAAATAGAAACCATTTTTCTTAATTGCAACGTTAATTGCAACCCAATTTTATCAATATTGCTTGAGGTTTATTAATTTTCGAAGTCTACCATCAAATGATTATAAATCTGTCTAGATTGTTTGAATTCACCGATAAAATATTGTTAAAATATTCAATTATTAAATTTTTCAGATTGCCTCATCTACTCGTTAAGCGATTCATGGGAGCTGATGAAGTAAAAAAAAAGCAAAAAATGTGGAGTCGGAATAATAATGCGAGCGAGTTAATTTAGTGCACAAGTTATACCTACAGCAATGTTATTAATCCAGTCCGCTTAATGGACGGCCGTCCGTTCTTTTTTCGTCTGTAATATTTCCTGAATTAATTCGACGACAAAACGTTTAAAATTCTTGTACGCATGTTATCAATTTATTTGATAGCATTTAAATAATTACTGCGATTTAATATATCTGATGGTATGGTATTTTTTAATTCAATGTAACAGCCAATGACATAAATAAGGCAATTCAATCGGCCCCACGTGAAAGCTTTAATATTGAAACATTAGTGGCGACATGGACTTTAATGTATTCGTGTTCTAGCGGATTGATGTCATCCTAAACAGTCCGCGCGTCCGTCCGTTTATTTTTTCTTATATCCCCACAACTACGGTGCATAATTGGGAAAAGACCTGAATAAAATAACAATAAAAAATGCCGAGCACCGGGCGAGAACATGCATTCTCGAGGGGGTGAATCGGCATGGCTGCACATCGGAGCGACAGACCCGTCGAAAGACAACCCGACCGAAAAATAAGAGCAAAGAATCAATACCATAATGCATATTTATGAAGGCGCGATGCAGTATTCATAACTGGAGGTACTTTAATTGGTTTCTTGGTAATGAAGCGGCCCCGAAGATGAGCCGGACGAAGCAAGATGAGGTAGCAATTAGAGGACTGCACCGCTGAGTTTGTTTGGTCCATAACTCAGCCATCAGCTATCATACATACCATCAGTTCTTTCCGTCTCTGTCTCGACCCTCAAGGGTCACTATCAGACTGCCAGCCCATCAAAATAGAAATAAACAAAGCGCAGTTTAAATATTGTCTGTTATTAAAACGTAAAATACATTTGTGAGTTCAATGCGGGAGGCGGCAGTCTTCACCAACGGCCTTCTTCAAATTATACATTTCGACATACTCGCCCTGTAATTAACATGTGAATTTCTTGTGCTAGGAACAATCCCTACATTATGTTTGTAAACAACATTATCAACTCATATATTCTCTTCAGAAAAGCGCAATCTAAGCACTCTAAGTAAATATTACTATTAAAACACGTAAATCAATTATTCTTTTCTTTATTTGCTTCAATGCGAAATGGTAATGACTTGCATTGATGAGCTTTTATGAAAAGCGAAACAATTGCCTGCTATATTCTGTTTCGTATAAACGTTATAATATTTATCAAAGTTTCTATTTAAAGTATCAATTGTATCAAAGTCTTTCATAAAAGGTATTCCGTTTTATTCTATTAATTTTTATGAAGTAGTTTTTTAACGTTTTAACTTTGTTCATGTTCATGCTCTTAGCTTTGGCCATGGCTATGAGAATATTTTGTAACAATTGACAATTGACGTGATCACAACTTAACGTTTTTCCAGGCTGAATTCACTTTCAAATATTAAGATTTTGCCGGAAAAAAAGTATTGTCCAAAATCTGTAGATTTTTATGTCTATATCTGTAAATTTTTGCAAATAAAAAAATATTCTAAATCAAAAAGTTAGAACAATGAGTTAAAAGTCTCTAAAAGTTGCTATTGACTAAATAGAATAATAAATAATAGGTACCAAAAATTTTAATGATATCTAATAAGCTCAAATGAAATAAGTGATAAAAATATTCATTCTATGCACATGTACTCATGTGTTTATGGTCCATTGATATTAATTGTCCCTTGCATAAGTTGCTTAATTTCAAACAATTTTTCTTTTGTGATTAACTCTCAAAAGAAATTTTATGGTGAACAATACTATTTGAGTAATTTGTAGAATGATTTGATAAAGATGTAGTTAAATTTTTAATTGCAATTTAAACGAGAAAAAATGGCAAAAACTTCAATTGATATAAAATTATTGTTATATAATATAATCTCTGTAAATGAATTTGCCGTTTACAAAATTCAAATTAATCAGTAGTTTTGGAGGAATAGCATTTGAGAAGGTTTTTTGTAATTTATTCTTTTATTTATTAAACATTTTAATTGACAATGTTACTTGATGTTTATAAAATAAAAAATATATTTTTCGTTCTTTAAAATAGTTGTTCTAATAAAAAATTTCTTGTACACTGATGACCATAAAAAAAATTGCAAAAATGTAGGCAAGTTGAAATTTTTTGAGGAAAATAATCTCGCTATTTTTTTTTTGCTCTGCTCGTTTATTCCACTTTCAGTTATAGCGGCAGTTACTTATCCTTCAGTTAATTTTAATCTTCAGTTTAAAATATTTTATTTGTTTCTTGCTTGAAAATGTGTCATAACAGGGTGGCAAATACAATTTTTACTTATTTATTAGTTTAGACATACAGTGTCTTTAGGTGTCGGTTAGGTTAGGTTAGGTTAGCTTAGGAAAAAACCATAAAAGTTATTGCTTGGTAATAAATTAATTTTGGTCATATTTTTGACACAAATTAAAACATGAAAAAAAAAATCAATAAAAAATTTGTCCATTTTCAATTAAAAAAATTAAATAACATATTTAAGAAGTAAATAATCAAACTTTTTTTTCTAAAACATCTCCACCTACCATTGCACATAATTCAAGTCTTTAAATAAATTCTTTGATTTTTGTGTGATGATGAATGACTCGCTTTATGCGGTTTGTTAAAGCATTTTTATCGTTTGGCAAAGGTTCACTATACATTTTTTATTTAATGTATCCTCAGAAATGAAATTCATGATGTTAAGTCGGGCGAACAAAGTGGCCATAAATTTGGTCCGTGCGATTATTAATCCATTTATCTGGTTAATATTCAGTAGCGTATTGGGCTGGCGGTACACCGAGACACATCCCGATGGGTCGGTCAAATTAGAGTCTGCGGGACCTGCTTGAACTTTCATATTATCTTTAATTTCTGATATAAAATAGTATATACCTACATCTGTGTGTACAGGTTGAGAGACGTGAACCAAGTGTTTTTGAAATAATTATATAATTGTTAGTTCTTGTTGCAAAATGTAGTGCTAGAACAACATATTATGTTAGAACATAACGTTTTATAATAAAAATGAACAAAACTTTAAATTTGGCATGTGATGTTCAAAAAGTAGGCTCTACTTTATTGAATTGATCACGCTCACGCTTAGGCATGAGAGTTGAAATACCCCATAGAAAAAATCACATGTGGACAGGTCCCTTGGGTACAGAAGAAGCCATTCAAGTTATCAAATCTCGAAATACTTAGAAAACAGAGTGTACAAAATAGTATTGGTGCTCTAGCAGTGTATGTCGTGGCTCTATTTTGCTGAATCTACAAGTGTTGACAATCAATATCCTTTCTTTGAAATCCAGAGATAAAAGTACTGAACCTTGTTTGTTCAAAAAATGGTGATCTTAACGTTATGTAGTGATATTATATGATAATTGTCACAGGTTTCGAGCATTCCAGTACCGACAATTTTGTTAATTGACAATCCTATTAAAATAAAAATAGGTTGGAATAAGTGATGACTTTCAGCCAACGTGTTTTCATTATGCTCATAAAGTGGTAGCATTTCCTGCGCAAAGTTCAAATAAAAAGTAACTTAGCTAATCAAAAAACACTTGGTTTAAATGGCGCACCGTGTATTCTAGCCAGCATAGTTACGTCATATTCACATAATTTTTTGCACGTTATTTTTTTTGGTAACATTTGTGTCATTTTTAAGACGTCATATTATATTATATTGACTTATTTTTCACGTTGAACTAAATTATTTGCCCTTCTGGAGTTACTTATGTACAAGCACGAATCATGCGGCAATACTAACCTCACTCATTTTTTGGTGGTATGGCGTTGAGTTTGAGGATAGTAAGCAATATAAAAATATATCCATTTTTACTTAAATGTCAAGGTTAATATTTTTTCAGCTGTTAAACCATTAAAAAAGACAAAATAAACTTAACAAGCTTGTATATTGATATATTCGCACTGGTGCCGCTTTTGACATTCAGGACAACTGATGGCAGATTTTTATTTCTGCAACTCATAACGACAGTTTGTCAGTAGACCTGTCACAGACAACAAACTGTAAATAATAGAACCTTTTCTGCAATTTTACCTGCGGAGTGCAGAATCAAAAGGCAGTATAATCACTTTCTAGTTTTGTCTGGTTTTCATAGCATTCCATATACTTTTGCAAGTACCATCTTTTTTAAAAACATTAACAACCTTACTGCGTAATTTTATGTAGTTTTTACTAACTAACAAATTACATAAAATTTACATTTTATTACATCAATTTTAGGTAACAAGATTTACGTAAATAAAATATGTAAATAATACGTAAATAAAGTGCTATTACTACTTTTNGATAAATCTTACATCAATTGTTTATTATTCTAGAAATGTCAAATAATAGTCACATTAAAAAACGTAAATTATATGATTTTTTTATTTGCATTACGTAATTATAGTGTGTGTTAGTTTGTTTTTGACATACTATGACTGACAAAACTGTCATTGTAAATAAGTAAATTTGTTATTAAAAATCGACTTCCTAGTTTCATTATTTATTCGCATATTGAGGTTGTGTCAATTTTTGTTAAATAAGTCCCTATACATAACCTCTTATATTTTGTTTTTGATTGTAAGGTGAAGTAACTTTGTAATCATATTTATTGTTGTTACTATCACATGATTTAGGGTATCCGTGTATATAATTGTTTTTCTTTTGTTATAGATGCCATCCATATAGTGCTTTCGATAAACTTCGTAGTTGTGATTTGTTATTTTAAAATAACAAATTAATTTCACATGACCTGTTTTCATTTTTGTTTAGACCAATTAAGCACTTGTTTAATTAATGCACTTTGCACAAAAAGTACTATTAATATATAATAATAAAAATATAAGTAATCCTTTGAATTCTTAACATAGCATAACTGATATTTGTTTAATGTTATAGGAAAGATAAAAAGTTAATTGTGTGATGGAGTTACTAGAAAAATGGTTTTTGTTTTTCGTCTAAAACTTAACAAACATTAATTATGTTATGTTGAGCCTTAAATTTATTATTTTATAATAAATTTTAAAATAAGTAAATAATTAATTAAACAGATTTGCGTAAAAAAGCACTCTTAGTACCTTAATACCGGGAAAGTACCAATCAGTCAATTTTTTTTCTACGTCCTAACCCGCGATTGTAAATTTAAATTTAAATTCTATTTAATGTTTACATAACCGCCGTACGCTACACGGGTGCCGCAAAAATTTTAAGCAATTAAAAATGATTAACTGGAATAATTCAATTACTATGTTCATGTATAGTTAATTAATCAACAAGCGTGTTAATTTAATGGCTATGCTTAATAATCTAGTAATTTTTATCATTTGTTGGTCACTATTGCATTTTTTTAATGTAACTTTTGCGTAAAATTTACGTTTTGTTACGTAAATTTGAAAGTTTTACTATATTGTTCTTTAACAACTTGACAGTCGTGTTCCATATTGTTTTCACGGCGTATTCTTGGTAGTCGTCCTCGTTCGGCTTACTCATATTAAACCCCCGATCAAGCAAACATATTGACAAACTCTTCAACGGCTGTTGCTTTACATAACACGTATTAGCGATTTTTGCAAAAGGTCAAAAATTGTCTCTATATGGAGGTTTTGCTTGTTGATTGTACTAATCGAGCAACTTGATCTTGAAGAGAATATCAGAACCAGAATCTTTTCTCTTCCAGACAAAAAAGTTTGAGAATTGCTGCCCTACGTAAATAGAACGTACCAAACCTGGTAAATAAAAAGTTTCATGAAACGTTTAATATTTCATAGTTTACGTTTCAGAACATAAATAAAAGTAGCAGTGTTATTTATGTATTATAATAACTATTTTTATTTTTAATATTGCGATTCTAAATGATGAGTTATGTGTATATGCCATTGTCTGAGGTGATTCAAACAAGACTTGCGTTTTATTAAAATTCTTCTTTTGTTCACTATCTTCCTCTGTTTATAACATTGTATATACTTCTCCTTTCATTATCTAGCCTATTTAATGAACTGTATAAATACCTATAATTTTCTAGTTCTTTGATCTACTATACTTTACTTTCATGTTTAGCTCAATCATTTTCGTCCTTGGGATTCGGATATTCCTATTGTGCAACTATAAAGTTTTGCAGTTTGTTTCCTCTATAAAGTTTTTATCTCTTCTTGGGTATGCTTTTATTTAATTTAAGTTGTTTCTGTTAATAATAACCTTGTGTGGTTTATCTTTTGACAGTTTTTTTACAGATTGTTTTATGTCGTTGTTTTGGACGATCTCTTTTCACATGGGAGATTCCGAAAGTGGGTACAGATCCAATAAATGTCTTAGTTGTTTTTTAAGGTTCCCTTCTATGCCTGGTCTTTTATTGACCATGCCAAGAGTACTCTGTTGATTGTGGCCAGTGCAATCCAAGACCAATTTACTCTCAGTATTCTTCTATAAGTTTTGTTTTCAAATACGTTCATATTTTTTAGCGTTCAAGCTTCCCTTAATTACAGTAGTACTGGTAACATGTAACATATAAGCATTTTGATTTTCAGATGCAGGCTGCATGATATGTTAAAGTAAGTTGAACTTAACAAAAGTGCTGTAATTTGGATATCTTAAAAATTTATAAAATGCTTTCATTTATAATAAGTAAAAGCAAACTACATTTACTTTTAGATGTGAAATAACGACTGTAAGAAAATATCTTAATGGATTGATTATTTTATTTACAGAGAGAAATCCTGTTTAACTGTGTTTACATTTACTGAATAATACACAGAATCGGAGCATTTTCCATATTTATTTAAGCTGTATCCCATGTCCAGGGCGAACAGCAAACTTTCGGCAGTGCACAAATCATCTTATTGTTGTATTGATAAAATATTATCCGGCCATTATCCGTCAGTCCCCATACGGTTCTCGGCTTCTGCACACAGCCGACGAGTTGGGAATGAATGCATGGCAATAAAATCGTAGTTTTTATTCATTTAACAAATGTCGCCTGGACGGCTCGGAACAGTTGTCCTAGCTCTCGCATTAAATTCCTATCGGATAGTGGAGAGTTCGATGTAAAACGATTCGGGTAATAAATATACATGAGATGGAGAGATCGCGGGCAGCCAATAAATTAATTTGTTAAGAAAGCAAAGGGCAGGTGAACGCATCTTATCGGCGGAAATGGTCTTTCGAAATAACCCCGCCACTAATTTATATAGCACCTTTATCCCTCCGATTTCCCAGATAGCGTTGCAGGACAACCACCGGGACACGGACATTTACAAATACACCCTGTAAGTGCTGGCTAGTGGCTACCCCTTCACATATTTAACATAAACACGAAGTCGTCACGATATTTTACTTTGGCTATCAAAACCATCTTTGATAACATAACATTAGAAAAAACGACAAAAATTAAAACCACCGGTCGCATTCATCACTTTGCTTACAAACAACATGTTCTTTGACAAATCTTGCATAATTTTAAATAATTTGTTATGCTTCGGTCCAATTTATTACTCCACGAACATTATCACAAACTTTAAATTACTTTATTGGTATACATGTATTTTAATTAATTTCTTTTGTTATAATAAAAGAAATAATTTCTTGTTTGACCATGCACTTTTTTAATTATGAATAATTTTCTTATCAGTTTACTTTTTAGATTTCAGATAAACTTGTATAGTGTCTTGTTCAAATTTAATTTGAATTCAAGTAACAAGCCGGGTCTATGTTAGAATATTAAATTATTTTACAATTTATTATTACAAACTAAAAAATGCTTCTTGAATAAATAATCTTAAACTTATATTTTCTTTATAATTATTGAAGAGTATCAACTTTGAATAAAAGATCTCAAAAAACAAAAGTAATTATTTTTTGCTATTACTTTTACTATTGTACTATATATGCAGATAGCATCAACACAATAAAAGAAAAAAAATTGATATGGGTGGTATGAGAAAACGTCATGAGTGATATACGAATAGAATATGATTTTGAATATTGAATATTTAACAATTTTGTATTCAAAAGGCGAAATAAGTAGCAAGTCAACTATTAGATGATACGTATATTAAGTTAAAATTATCATTAGTAATGCGAGTATACTAATTATAATAGTATTTAATTTTTTTATGGAAAGCAATTTATCTAAATAAGAAGAATTTTTATGTGAAACATCTAATGGGGCCTTAAGACAAAAGTTGCCATCTTTACCTTGATAATCAGGCAAGATTCAACAGCATGAATTTTTCACAAAAACCACGACATATATTAGAGACAGTGACAAATAATATCACGTGTGACATTGATATTGTGGAACACCAAAATGCACAGCTTTCTATGAAAAATGGATTTCCATGATTTACATCTATCGGGCGTTTTTTATAAGGTCATTAAAGCATTCACACGGATAGTTTTTTCGACAATTTTGCGTACACTCCAAATACGTATGCAACTTTAAACGCACGGCATATTTTAAGTTGCCTAGCACCGCCTGTCTATACAATCAAAACGCTTTAAATCACTCAGTAAGTCGGCGGTCCGTTACAAAATACAATTGATAGAATGAATTATATAGAACTGGAATGCGCCCTCCTTAGTTTAAAAACGGTCCGGCACGATGCAAAACCGTGTTCATGTAGATGGTGTGTGCGTGCGTGTGTGTGTGAATTTGCGTGTGTGCGTGTGCGTGTGCGTGTGCGTGTGCGTGTGCGTGTGCGTGTGCGTGTGCGTGTGCGTGTGCGTGTGCGTG
>JARJEC010044136.1:0-14657 GCA_030264575.1 Tachinus sp. AB-2021 | reverse complement strand
TAATTTCAAAATTTAATAACTTTTGACATGATTTGAATTTACACGATGTAAAAACTGCGTTAATTAATCAATATTGGTTACAGTTAAAAAAAAATATGAAATTTTCACAGAATCAAGTTTACACATGTAAAATTGTAGATATTATATTTTAAAAAATAATATTTTTTGACATCATTTATATTTGAACAACGCAAAAAACGTAATAAACTAAACAATTTAAGTTACATTTTTGTCAACAGAATTATGAAATATTCACAAAATTAAGCTTGCACATGTTGGTTTATTGTATTCTTAACATCAGTTAAATTTGCGCAATGTTAAAGACGGAGTTAACTAATAGATTTGACAGCATCATTACGAAATTTTCACAGAATAAAGTCGACACATGTGGAATTATTATTTGCAATTATAGATATTGTATTTTGTAATTTAATATTTTTTAAGGTAATTTAAATTTGCAAAATGTTAAAAGCGGAGTTTATTAATAGATTTTACAGCAACATTATTATTTTTTTGCAGAATCAAGATTACGCGCGTGAAATTATTATATGGAATTGTAGATATTGTATTTTTAAATTAATTATTTTTTATCAATATTTACATTTACATGAAGTTACTGGAAGTGGAACTATTAAGTCAATTTTAAGATATTGTAAGCTTATCACTATTAATGTAATGTATTTTTTTAACATAATATTTATAATACCTTTAAGAATCCATTTTATCTTTTAAAATATGCATGTATTAAAAAATTGAATTCTTATTTTATTGTAATTATCCGTATATAAATACCAGCAATTGAAGTGATGTTCAGCGCCTGGTCCACCGGCCGGTAATGGAAAACTGCGCCGACTCATTTCTGTTTTATCCGTGCGTTGAGCAGCAAGTATATATAAAATCACAGTTGCGGAGATAAGATGTTATGCATCGCCTCCGCTTGCAGCCGCTCCGCGATTAGTTTTAACTGTACTCCATTTTACGAAAGGTTTGCAGTGTTGTCGAATTTTGGAGCCAATATACCCGCGTCAGTCTCCGCATGCCGAACATATATAGGAGGAGGTAGCATAGTACCGCGCTTCTCTACGAAAGTGCGATGATAGCTTCAGCGGTCTATAGCTGAACTAAAATACCTTTTTGTGAGCATATGGGGACACTTATGACCTACCAGACAATTTTTGAATTTCAGCAGAAAATGCCACAAATTTAAAAAAGGCAAAACGTTATATATATTCCCTTAATTTCTGCGGGCATAAAATTTAACACCTGTTTCTTATAATGTGAATGGTTATCTAATAAATAAATTATAGTCATCCGTGATATAGTAGACAAGGCGTATTGTCTACAATACATACACACATGCATAATTTAGAATAAATGTATTTTTTTATATTATGTTTTTCTAGATATGTAAAAGTTAAATAAAATAAACTTTATTAACAATAGGTCATTTTATCTATAGACGTTTCGGGAAAGTTAGTTTTATTTTATGTATAAGACAAGTATAAACTATAAGAATAACGACACATTTCAAAACTAGTGAGAGAGAACTTCGTTTAACTTGAATGATGGTTGTGCAATGCAAATTCCGTTCTTAAATATGAAATTGGACAAATTATTAATATCCAATATTTACAACGTGTTCTGATTCAAATTTATTGAAATGAAATTTAATAATATTATTATAAAATCTCCCCGTGCTATACTCCATATGCACAGTTGATGTTTACATAATTATAATCATTCAAGTATATTGAGTCTGTTTCGTTAGTGAGCAAAACAAGTTAGCACTATTAATACCATTAGTTTGTTGGCTGATCTGAGCTTTCAAACTATGTGAATCATATGAGAAATCCTAATAAACATTGTTTGTAACTGTATTATTATCAAATCGTTATATAATTGATAACTAAACATAGTGTTTAATTTAAATTTAGCTTAGTAAAATAAATTCCGGTAATAAGTTTAATTTCAACAATAAATTTAGTATATATTCAAAATAAAAATATTTAAAAAAAAATTCTTATATAATTTTAATAAAAATATCTTGACCATCGTATGTTATCAAATAGAGAATTTTATGTTGGTGCAAGTGTCTAATAAGCTCGTGCTGCATACGTATATCATCACTTTTATCACCTATATTCTCCTATGAAACTAGGTTTAGTGTGTATTTTTACGATCACTGAATCTCAAATTTATGGTTCTTCTTCATACTCTTAATCTTTTGTGAAATTATTTGACTTATTTTGTTGTATTTTTCATCCATCTACTCATCAATCTATTTAAGTGAGCAGCAGAGAGTGACGATAATATAAACATCTAAATACGTTTTGCGTTGAAAACGGCTATATAATATGATTTTATGGAAACCATAAATAATCTGCAATTTTTTTTCATACTGATATCATAAACTTGACAGATTTATTAGTTTATACGTGTGCAATATTCCTGGAACACACGGAGTTTATAACAGTTAAACTGCAATAGACAAGTACACATTATTCGCAATTAAATTTATTAATACTAAATTTTGATTGAATTTTGAAAGTGCTCCAATTCAATTAACTATATACACGTGTACTCGAGAAGCTATGCTAAATGGTTTGTATGTAGCTTTGAGAGTAAAACTAATTAACAGTAAATTTGCTTTAACAAATAAACTTGGAAATTTCACTAAAAAACGTTATAAATAAAAATGTAAATTTTATTGCTAATTTAACAAATTATTACTTGCTGTCCTGAGAAGCAATCTAGTTTTTATTTCATGTTTAAAAGAAAATTTTAAATTTAACATTTCTTATTTTAAAATGCCAAACAAATTTGAGAATTGAGAAACAGCAAAATTATGCAATTTGTTGTGCGTCAAGTACTATATAAATTTTCAATAAAGTGGTATTATTTTTTATTATATTCTGATATATGGATATTTAATCATTTAAACTAGTACAATCTTTAATAATTTATTACAAGTGGCATGTCAATGAGCGAATAATTAAATTGTTGTGTTTGTTGATAATCAAAAAAACTTTTTAGCAAGCGTTGCTTGTAATTTATTATTTATTAATGCATTGTTAAATTTCATTAACATTTTTGAGTGTACTAATACTTGGTAGGAAATTTAATTCTTAATTAAATATATAAGATCTCATAATATTTACTCAAATATAGTATATTTTCCTAGATATATAGAGCAAGTTATAGAAGTCGGGCAATATACATTAAAACGTCTGGCATAGTGATTTTTTACTATCACAGTGAGTCGTTACGAATTAAATAATAAGAAAATCATAGTCATCTTCCAAGTAACAACATGTAGCAAAATTTTAATTATTTAAAAAATATTGTTTATATTATTGTTAATACTATAGTTTGACGATAACAAATTAATTTTTGAAAAAAAAAAGATTAATTATTATATATTATATTATATTAATATAAAAAATTAATATTATAATGTATTATCGTTGATTATATAATTTTAAGTTACACATATATTAACTAAAATGAATAATCATTCAATGTTTAAACGAATACAATCAAATAACCGTTTCAACCACAAAAATTTACATAAACAACATACTTCACGCGACTACATTAATTTGGCAATTCCAGATATTTGTTTTCGTGTACAGTGAATGTGCAAATCACGCAGTATTCGAATACATTTACCGATTTCGTTAGCCCCTTCCATTTTTTTAAATATAAATTGCATGTTGCAATATTTCTTTCCTAGATTCATTCCATGAATTTATGGGACGCCGAGTATTGTCGAAAAGCGTTTATATGTGTTGAAATCAGGTTGAAGCTAATTTATGATACCACACGTCCATGTTTTCCTATAATGCCTAACGTTTGATATTAGTTTTCAAGAAAACTTGCATATAATAAATATGCATTTGAAGTAATATTACTATGCGTATTGTTTGAATAATCAATTTGATGGAACACATCGATTCATTATTAATTATTTTATATTGTGATATGCAAATTACAGCAAATATTGCAATGTGGAATTAATAAAATTGTTTGTTTATTGTTCTGATTGTATACAAATACTTCATTACTAATAATATTTCAATTCTTCTAAAATATTAAATAAAATATGTATTGTGTTAATAAAATTATATTATTACATTAATAAATTATTATGAGCAACTTCCTTTGCTCTTGTTGGCATTCAAATGATATCCTAATGAAGTGAAGAATGCACCCAATTCTATTGCTACTACTACTGAACTGGGATAATATTAAATGTTTACTTTGTAATAAAAGTACTACATAAAATTTTTATTACTACACATACATACACCGCAAAAATAAAATAGCGCTAATATGAGACTATACAAAATGTGGAATATTGTATAAAGGGACATCGTAGAATATAAACTACCTTAAATGAATTCATTCCAATATTGTTGTTGTATTTCAAATTATTAAAAAATATAAATGCAAATTTTATATGACAACTAGCCCCTTTTTATACAATTTCTTGTTGCCTATTACAATTAGTCAACGTCTTGAAAAAATAATGTTAAACGGTAAACGATTATAAAAACTTTTGCAGAAGTTTTGATTACTCAATTTATTATTATACGTATTTAATTTCTTTGCATAATAACATTTCTGCCCTTTATATAAACTGTGGCTTAAAATGAAAATTTATACAAAAAAATCATTATATTCATTAAAAATCATAAGGAAGTTAAGCCGACAGTTTTACAAGAATGTGAAATTTGCATTTTACAGCGAAAAGCTGCATCGATAATTTTTAATAAAATGTCTAGAAACATAATTATAAAAGCTATTATTGCAGTTAATAAGAGTGTGACGTACGATCTGGTAATACACAAGTAACTATAGAAACCTTTTATAAGTTAAATTAAAAAGTTATTAATTTATTCAATCAATTTATTTTTAAGAAATAATTTATAACGCATTCATTATTTAGTACGTCTAAATAAGTTATTAAATATTAATTCTACTAACTTAAAATCTTCAATTATGGTTAAAAGTGTGTTTCGTAAATTATTATAAAATTTTAAATGTATTTAATTATAAATATTTATTAATGACATAACAATAAAATTAGAGCGCGGAGTTTTAACCTCTTATTTATTTTTGTTTTCTAATATTAAGTAGTCTTTTTTAATATCTCCATGATAAATGTAAGCAGCTTCTTTAAAACACTATTCCCTTAACGACGAGTTTTAGAATTTCAAAAGCACATCGTTAAGGAAAATGAATAAGTTTTCCTTGACGATATCAAAGTAATTATTTATGATATTATTATTTATTATTGTATTTATTATTTGTTTCTGTATACCAGTCCATTTTTTTAAATTAAAAAATTAATTAAATAAAACATTATTATATTTTGTAGCACTAATTAGTTTTGTTGTTTAAAATGACTTTCATGCTCTAAACAAATTAACATATAGTGTGCATTCAACTATCTACTTCGTTTATTTTTCCAAGCGCTCCAACATTCACACATAATTATCCTTTGATTATTACTTGAGTTCCGACTTGTATTTAATGGATATTAATTCATAATTCAACCCCATGCGTTTAGGTGATGATTTAATCATCACTTCTAATTGCCGTAATTATACATTTCTACATTTCAGTGATGAAATCATTGTTACAAATTATGTTTCCTTGGTAATAAGCATATTGCCTTCTTGCTGCCATTCTGCTGTAGATTATCAAAAGTTCTATAAATATAATTGAGAAACACTGGCCCATAATTGGTTCTTGTTAATTAATCATTCCTTAATTGTTGCTTTCATTTCCGTTGTCTCATTTTGTTTGTAATGAAGGTTAGCGCTCCGATAATGTAATATCATTTAAAATACATGATTTGATGAAAGGGTCGAACTCCGAAAACGAATTAATAAATTATTGTATTACATTAAACCTGAACATTCCTGAATATTATATTTAAAATTATAATTATATCAACAGATTTATTATTAATTATAAAATAATTACATTTAAAAAACGATTTAATCATTAAAATAAATATTATATTCAAATTAATTAAAACATAATTTAATAATACCCCCAAAATTGTATTTATATTTTGTTATGATTAAATTAGTCAGTGAGTAACGAAGCTTGCAATAAAACAATACACGTGAGAGACTTTTATTTATTTAGGTTTTTGGGACCTTCTCTCTTTACTGTGATGTCAGGCAATAGATCTTTTTGGTTAATTGGAGTTCTTGTTAATTAGATTCTACAATTCGCACGACTTTAAAATACAGTACTTTGGAGTGATTTATTATTTCAGGACATACCTACCTAAAAATGTTGTTTTATTTTTTTTGCAGGCTACGCTGTCGGGACCCGCGTTCTCATAAAAAGCAGGTATTTATTTTATTGTAAAAAATATTCAGCCACCCATTTACATTTAAATTTGTAATTTGTTTAAATTGTATAAATGTTATCAATATAAAATTTCTAAAACATATCAGAAGACTTCAAAACAAAAGCAACAATTGAAATTAAAAAAAAAACTACAGGTAATATTAATATTTGAGTTTTAATTTACAATACTCAATAAATTCAAATAACGGTTTATAACGTTCTTCCTCCAAAGTCTTCATTTATTAAAAATGAAAGTAGTTTTAACGTACATTTTTTAATTGATGTAATTAGATCTACAGTCCATTCGTTTTAACATTAATCTGACGTCATTATTTATGTTCATAAGAATCAAATCCTTACTACTTGGTCAAATCAAGTTCTGTGACGTTGAAAAACGAAAACAGAAATGAAGTCACTGTGACGAAAACCAAATCAAGCAGTAAATTTAATATACTCTTCCTATACTTTTATTATTATTTTGATGTTTATAATAAAAAAATTACAATTAATATTTATATTTGCATAAAACCCGTTGAGTCAATAAATAAAAGTAAAATAAATACAAAATAAAATGATTAATTAATCTAAATTAAATTAAATCCATTTTAACAAGTAGCAACGTAGACAGAGTAAGTTAAATCAGGAATAACATTTTAACTCTGCTTCTGACGCATTTTATTTTTTTTATCATATTGGATTCCCTTGTCAGAAGGACTCGTTAAAGTTGTCAGATCAAAGTTAAAACAAATAAACTATATGTATATTACGCTAACTGACTGATAGTAAGTCATAGCCCTAGACTTCTTTTGCTCTTACCGTGAAAATTCTTCATATTGATGGCTCTATTTTAATTATATATCGGAAAATATACAATATTTAAGTAAATCTCAAGAGATCTTTTTTGTCGACAATTAAATTTCGCACAAAGTAGATAGTATACTGTGCGCTTTTTTTATCATGCACCATAGAAATTTACATAGTAACAATTTCATTGGAAGTTAATAGTTTTTCTAGAGCAAATTTTCACATAATTTTTGGAACAATATTTCAAAATATTGTCAGTATTATCGATCCTATAAGATCTAGTACTGATCTAATTATGAAAATAGTAAAGCATTTCCGTCTATTTAAGAAACCCAAACAATAGTACTTGAATATCAAGGCGACACAAAGAGAAATACTGACAGTAATGCTGATAGTACAAAGTTATTTCACATAAGTACTTCAGTATAAAGTTTCCTGCTGAGTGGTTTGTTGCAGCTGTTGTGTTTGTATTGTTTCTAGTTTTAATTAAGTTCTGCTTGCTTTTTAATAATGTTGGAAAGTAAATCACCTGGTTTGAATGAAGAAGTTGTTGAGGTTATTATGGATAACTCAAAGTATACAGATACTCGTACCCATACTTGCAACTTGCCTTCACACAAAAATACTGTAACAATGATAGCGACTTCTTGTACAGATCTTATTACTTAATTAATATAGTCGTCTACATCTGTCATAAAAATTTGTTTTAACAATAGAGTGTGCGATGCTAACGCTTCTTCCATCAAACTTTTATCCATCGCTTGCGCACTACTCTGTGTATTGTAATACTGACTGTGTAAGTCACTTAACACTAAAAATAAAATAAATAAAAAATAAAACGTGTTTTGTTAATTCGTATTATTCATTAATCGTAACTCGCGTTGTTGGTTTATTAATATAAAATGACTTACCCAAACAGCTGTAATAAACAAAATTGATTATAATATACATCTCATAATAAAAATGCAAAACCAATTCGAATTTTATTTATTTATATAATATAATTTAATTGTTGTAATTAATTTGTCTGTTTCATATAAATACATAAAAATAGGTTTAAAATATAACTATGACTTACAAGACTAAAATCACACGTATTATAAATATTTCAATCTCTATAAATACGAAAATACTTTAAGTACTATACAAGTTAAATAAAAAACAATATAAAAATGGAAATATATAATACATACAGAATAGTGAAATGTGGCACTGAATTTATTTTTTAACAACATGAAAATAGACATAATTCTTCCTCTTTAAAAATGTACATATCAAATATAAAAAATGAATTAATGAATGAATTACTAAGCAAATCATTCATCACTGCTCACTGAAATTGATACGCATTAAATATTGCTTAATTAATATTATCAAAACAAACAAAACTAATTAGAATTCGAAACTAATTAAAATTCCACAAACAATAATTTCATTTATATTTTATATTACCGCCATATATCATAAACATTAGTATTTAAAATCAATGTGTGTTAGTATGATGCAATAATATTACATGCAGTAAAAATGTTTCGATTTTATAAACAAATAAACAAATTTTCCAATTTATTTTACATATATTTATCAATAGTTCAATTTTATGTAAAGTAAATGCTTCAGAAAATTTAATAAATATAATTATAAATATGTATTTGATTTATACGTAAATATATTTATTTATAAAATAGATCCATATACAAATATTTATATAATAATTAAAACTGCACAATAAGGCATAATTTTATCGTTGGATGGATTGAATAAAATACATTATTTGACATGTAAATTTTAATAAAACATAAAAGCTAATTCTTTAAATAATAAATAAATTCAATGCCAACACTTTTGGTAAAAACATGGCACCAAAAGAAAAAACTACGACGTTTTCTTGGAAATTACGGAACGAGCAATACTTTAAGCCGACATTCAGTGTTTTTAAAGAACAACTAGTTCTCAAACTGTTTATAGCACTTTTTAACACAATATTTAACAAATCTACTCTGCGAAGTAAATAATTGACACGTTTCTTATATTAATTTGGCAGTTGGATTGGTCCAAATTCGGTTTATAAAATCTTCTAAAATGTGGAATGTGTCGTTGTGAATGAAGATATTTTCAATTAGGTCAATTGTTAATGAATTGAATACAAAAACGTGTAATTAGATTAAGGAATTGAAACCGCATGATGGGTAGAAAAGTCTTTCTATTCTTTTTATTATTAGTCGGGCGAGTTCAGGTCCCGTTGGGCAATGCGTGCTCTTTCTTGATCTCATCAATCGTCGCGATTGATATTTTCTTTTCGCTCAACTCCAGTGGGAATTTGAAATTGAGCTCCTCCCCAAAGAGAGGACTCTGATTTTCAAATATCGACTCTCTTTCGTCCAGTCGTTTTTCCTCGTGTGTGTAATATCTGGCCGCATGTCGCCGGGAATAGCACAGTGCAGCCATGATAGCGATGACAGTTAATAGGAGGAGAAGCACCGATGCACTAGCCGCTATTATACCTAAGCTACCGTCATCTCTGCTCGAGAAAAAATTGGCACCCTCAGAGGAATATCCGGCAGCACTACACCAACTCAGTTCGTCACGTTGTAAGGATCCAAGAATTTTGCTTGCATGATGATACGGGTGCGCACAGTGTACATTATAAATTGCTGAACTCCTGTTTGCCCTTTCTAACATGGGTATTATGTGACACAAATCGCAGGACCAGGGGTTATTATCCAACGCACATCGCACATTCTCCAGTTTATCTAACACATTCGCATCTAATCCCCTAAACATATTCCCACTAATATCTAAATTTTTTAAACCATTAGGGAGAAAATAAGCAGGAATAAATGATAATTGATTATTTGCCAAATTTAAAACTTCAATTGATCGCGGTAAGAAGTTCTCGTCTATCTCTGTCAATCCGACATTCGATAATTGAAGTTCTTTTAAATTAGTATTGTCTAACAATTCCTTAAGTTCTCTCAATGGAATGTGATTGCCACTTAACGCCAATTTCTCTAAACTTTCAGCAACATGCTCAATTACATCGGATTCAATATGATCGATTTTATTATATGCTAAGTCCAAGTCGGTTAAATTGATCATATTTTGAAAGGCATTAATTTCAATTTTAGAAATATTATTTTTGGATAACACGAGTTTTTTCATATCGGTATGATTCGATAATATATTATCCGGTATTATATTCAAATTGTTTCCATCCAATTTCAATATTCTTAAATAAATCAAATCTATAAAATCGGACGCTGTGACTTCATGTATGATATTTTCGCCATAATCTAGATGAACCAATAACGGTATCAGCTGGTTTACCTGTGGGTTAATAAACTTCAAAGAGCATCCTCGACATTCGAAAACTCGCAGTTCCTGCAAAAAATAAGAATGCATTAAAACTTTTTAAAAAATTTATTGAATATTAATTTAACTTCCAAACAGAAATAATTGATTTACGGTTTAAGAACAAATTATTATTTGCATATTAAGTTGATTTAAAAACAAAGACAAATGAATAGGTTGATTTTGTTTTTTTTTTCATATATAAAATCAATTTATTCCAATTTATTGCAAGCAATATTTATTTATGTAATATATTATACAATATTATATATAATTAATTCATTAAATATATATTAATAGTTAATAATTAAATTTTGCTGAAAAACAAATAAAATAAATAAGTATGTAGTTTATATGCAATTTATATTAAAGCTAAAATCATTTAAACTTGTCCAACTGATACGCGATGGCAAAAACTCATTTAACTAATGTATGAAATAGTCGATGCAATTTCAATAATGGCATAGTCCATACAATTTATTCTAATTGGCTGACAATATAAATCCGATCGATTTTCTAGTTTTGATAGGTGAATTGAATAACATTATGTGATCAATTGAAGAACAATAAATTGAAATTTCAATACAAACCCCTTCTCGCAAATATTTGTCCGATAAATCTACTTTTCCGAACAATATTACAATTAGTAAATAAACGGTTTGTTATATTTAAATTTTAATTCTTAATATTTGAAATAACGATTTATTAAGAAACCGATACACTACATATTGAGGTCCAATCTCAACAATAGAAAAA
This sequence comes from Tachinus sp. AB-2021, assembly GCA_030264575.1. Taxonomy (NCBI): domain Eukaryota; kingdom Metazoa; phylum Arthropoda; class Insecta; order Coleoptera; family Staphylinidae; genus Tachinus; species Tachinus sp. AB-2021. The sequence goes on along the minus strand of JARJEC010044136.1, from coordinate 3,377 downwards.
AACTGAATTCAATAATATAAAAATGTATTTCTTGTTAAAGAGCCAATTGAGAATTGGAAAACCCCGTTTTGTTTTGATATTTTTCCAATGAAATGAGTATTTATTAAACTCAAATCGTTTAAAAAGCAAATTATGTTTACCGGTATAAATGAGTCTGCACGAATTGATTATGTAAACGATGAAGTATGTAATTATTTTACAACTGTTCGTATTTACTTATATTTTATCGTTGGGTATTAGCTTGGTTTGATGACAAAGTCTTGTAACGTTCTCAAATTAGCCAATTACTGTTGACATCTACAGTTTAATCTTCAAGTTTTTTTTTTCAATTATAGTTTAATCTTCAATATTCATTATTGTTAAATAAAATAAATTATTAACAATAGGTGCTTGTCCTATTAAAAATGCTATGCAAATTTGATCAACATTGTCCACTATAACACCTTATTTGTTTTAGCAGTTTTATCTAGCAGTAATTGCTGTCAATTGTATTTAGTTTTTCTATTCTTAAGATTATATGAAAATTGATAAGAAAAAATCGCAGAATTTTTGAATATTATGAATATAAAAAAATGATATACATACATGTTTGGGTGCACAGTGGTCAATTAAATGTGCAAAAGGGACACACACTTTGACTTTATTATTACTAGTAGTGGCATTAAAAGCGTAATTCAATTAATCCGTTCATCACTTGCCGCTTGTAGCGTATGTGGATGATTTGTTTTAAACTTTTAATTTAATCTTTTCATTTTATGGCCAAATTATTTGTTTTGTTACTGTTTGCTTGTAACTTACTATCATTTTCTAGACAGTTAGTCTATTATCTAACTATCTATCTAACTAACTGTATTAGAAATTATAAATATTGCTTTCGACCAAAAGCTGTACCAAGCAAACCATGCTTAAGAGTTGCTGAATCAAGTAAGTCAACAACAATCTAAAACTGCTAAAAAGGATATGATTGACAATGAAACATGAGTCAAGAACAAAAAAGGCTTATATACTTTGATGAAATGGTAAGGTTTAGCAGTAGTTTTCTTCATATCAATATCAAATTACACTATAACTTCTAAGCAACAGGTCGTATATGTAATGAGGAGTAATATGTGAAAGCTTTGCAGATTTGCGTAAAGCAACACAAAAAGACAGGATTTGTGACAAAACAACGTATGGCAATTGCACCATAATAATGACAAAACAAGTCCAAAACAACACCGTTGTGATGCTTCAGCCTTCGCATTTGCCGGTCATGGCCTTCATAAGTTTGTCCTATTCCGGAATATAAAAATCGTGGTTTTCTCAACATTGTAATAATAATAACTGAATTGTTAAAGAATCCAAACAAAAATAAAGCAAAAAATGTGTTCCAAAAGTGATGGCACAATTTACTAATACTAATTATTAACGCATTACTTTTATCTCTAATTTAGTTATTATTTCTATTTTTATAATTTGAGCATATTATATATTTATCTGTTAATTATATCATGATAGTGTGCTGACCAATAGAAATAACACGTTGTTATAAAGAAAAATAAATAAGGTGTGTAAAAATATTCTGATTAAGGCCCGCTTTTACAAACGTCCGATAAAACGCGTATAACGTTATTTTAAGGATAAACTACGAAAATGCATTTTACAATAGATGGATAGACGCCATTTAAAATAAAGCTTGGATAACTTATACCGTCGTGCACAGGTCAAATATTTTGTAGGAAACTATACACGCGTCATTTTGGTTTGTTCAAAACGTCAAATTATAATTGGTATATCTATGAAAATTACAAGTACCTTAAAGGAAACGGTACACATTGGATCCAAGCTTCCAGCATCAATATTATGCAACGTAATTCGATGAAAAAATTAACAAAAACTGTGCACACATTCATAAACGCTAATATTTAAGTAAATTCCACAACAAATTGGCAAACAAAATTAACTACTTTGTGCCATTTGGCCGAAAACAACTACCACCCTAATATTTTTTTTGTTAAAAAAATGAATAGTTATTCGTCATTTGTAAAACCGAACAAGAGTATAAGTCTTCGTATACATTTATACGTAGGATAATAGTAATTATCCGATTTATCCGACATCCGATAAAGCGCGTATACGTTATTCTAAGGATAAACCACAAAAATGGATTTTATAATAGACAGATATTCGCCATTTAAAATAAAGCTTGGATAACTTATACCGTCGTGTACAGGTTAGATAACTGATAGAAGACTATACTCGCGTCTTATCGGTTTGTTCAAAACGTCTAAACATAATTGTCAGAGAAGAAAACAAACTTCAGTGTAGGTTATCTATGAAAACTACAAGTACCTTAAAGGAAAGGCTACACATTAAGTTAGTTATTATTAAAGACATTTGGCTTTTCATAAAAAATATAAAAACAATATTTATGATTATCAAAATATAAATTTGTTTAAGTAGTAAACATATTTATTCATAATGTCTTATTACACATTACATTAAATAGATATTTACAATTATACGATACAATGATTATGAAAAAGCTATCGACTAACTTTCTACCCATTTCTTGAATTTTTGAAAATTATTAATAATATTGACAATGAAACTGACAATAGAATAGCAAAATCACACAAGCATGCTGTACAACGCCCAATCAGATGCCAAACAACAAATAATAATAATAATGTTGTATTATCGATTATAAATTTACCCGTTTAAAATCAAAATCTTGCATTTAAATTAGATGAAAAAATCGTTAATTTTAATAGTTCTGTTATTTAAAAATCTAACATTAAAAAACTGGCACCCTTTTTTCTGGATAATATAATAAGATTATTTATCTAAAACAGGTAATCAATTAAGTAATCTGTATTACAACCCCTATACAACAATTCAATAATAATGAATTTATAACAATGAAATTGAGTATTACAACAGTATTATCAGTAATTGAAAAGCAAACATCCTGTTATATTTTTTTAGTTAATTAAATTGTACTAAGAAGAAAACAATAGGTAATTACAAACTACTAGACAATTTATCTAGTAAACAATGTTTCCATGGAGTATTGTGTAAATCAGATAATATCTCGACTCTATTATAAATTTGTATTTTAGCTTGCGCTTGTATATACAACTATTTACAATTATAAATACTTTTTAATTGAAAAATCTCCTATGTGTCGTGTAGATAACTCTACACTTAACAGCAGCAAATCATCACGTATTTGTATGACCAATAAATATATCTATCTTTTTTTTTTTCATGTAATAAGAGTGGAATCGCCTTACGACATTACTTCGCTCTATAGCATCCTCTTAAGCACCTGCTTGGTCCTTTCGTGCTCTCTCCTCCTCTTCTTTACATCGTATCACTGAATTTGCAAATGTTGT
>JARJEC010044129.1:0-10767 GCA_030264575.1 Tachinus sp. AB-2021 | reverse complement strand
CTTAATCAGACCGAAAATCCTTGTATGACGATAAAATGAGGTGACTGATAATATATATATATATATATATATATATATATATATATATATATATATATAATAATTTGAATGAAAAACTATGATTTTATAGTTACAACTGTAAATATTCCACTCGCCGTGGTAGCATAATTTATACGGCGGAAAATTGAGCAGCGGTTTTCTTACGGTAGACCAAAGTTTGTGCCAATTGCTCAAATAATAGTTTTGCACAAAAAGATAATATATGGATTGCAAGACCGCTGCATGGCATCAAATTAATTTGTCGTTGTCGAAGAACAAACTCGATTCTGAAAAAATATATTGTGAGACGCCATATTTCAATCAAGGTAATTATTCAAATATAAATGGTACGCTGCTAGCTTCAAGAGAAAAATATCAATAGATTTTAATTATATTAACCCTGTGTGTTTTGCTAATTTTAGGTAACAAAATATTAATATGATTGTATTTGTATTTGTTAATTGATGTAAATGTTAATGGTGTTTGAACATTTTATAGCTGGTAGTATAATTATATTTCGCCCACACTGTGATCGATTTAATTATACTTAATAATTATCAACACAAACGAGTACAATTTCACCTGCACATATTTTGTGACGATTGAAAACGAATTTGTTTTTAACGGAGACTGCTTGTCAGAGCCCATTTGCGCCTACACAATACCATACCAACATCAGAAATGTAAATGCTCATTTATGACACGCCGGATTTAGTCTTTTTTTCGATGGAATTTTTTAATTAATAATTAAAATCTATAAATACAATTTTAATACGTTCATTTATCTCGCGCTTCCTGTTTTCAATGTTCAAATAGAAAACGACTTCCTGCACTTTGAGACGAAAAAGATGGTTATAACATAACTTTTACTATTCAACTATATAGACTTCGATAAGTTTACCGCGTGCAATAATAAACACGACTGGGTTTTACAATTAGTACCGAAATAGCCGGCCAAATATTAAACATATGGTTGATCCACAACTTGTCCTTATTGTTTGACCAGAAAATTTGGCATACAGAAATAGCACGTTTATTCATTCATTAAAATAAAGTTCATATACAGTTATAAAGTCGATTTTATAATTCACATTTTGTAAGATAAATATTTAAAATTAGTCTATGCTGTTATTATTATTCAAGGAGGAATTAAAAATGACCCATTGTCTGCAAATATAATGTATATAAGCGGTTCACTTTAATTAAACGATGTCCATTAATAAAACGTTCCAGTTTCATACGCAAGAAAAGCGATGGCATTAAAAACCATGTGTTATCGCATTCTTTGGCGCTGTCTCTGGCCAGAGTTCAAAAGTGAAAGGTTAAAAACATCAAAAATTATATACAAAAGAAGCTCGTTCATCCTCCCTCTCTTCAAAATTCCTGCAATTTATTTCTCATGTGTTTCCATTATGTGTAAATGTGCGAGAGATGTTATTGCATCAATGAAAATTACACGTTGTGACTCATACAATTATGGGAGACTTTGTAATAAATAAACTATTATATTATTACTAAATCTGTATCGAATATGGATTGATGGAGAATGTTCAATGCAACTGAAACGCACTTTACCTACGCACCTTATATATGTAACGAGGTCTCACCGTCTTAATCGGTTCATTAATTAGGCGTTTTATTTTGTAATCAAATTTTATTGCCGAGCACATACTGCACGTGGGTTATTTCCTGTGAACACCGTTTATAGCGATCACATGCGTAACAGTGCATAAATTTATATAAATATACATAATTCACTTTTGCATTTTCATTTATGGCAAATGACAAATATGTAAAAGACATAACTAGTTAAAAATTATGGAAATAACACGTGATTGAACGTACCGCTTCATAATTATTATTTTTCTCTTTATTATCGGTATCGGAATTAATAAACAGTCGCATTTCTCTTATGGCATACAAGTGGTAGAAATATTTACATTATATACTTAACAATTTGATATAATTAGAGCAAATTATTTATTAGTTAAAAACACATTTCCGCGCGAAATAAAAACAGCTTTTTTCTACAACTTTTAAGATTTATTGTGATTTACCAGTATCCAACACCAATCTGGCTAGATTGCCTGTAAATTGTATTCTTGCTCTAGGTAGTTAGATTAGTATTCTAAATTGTTTATAAGAAGGACATATAATACCCACTTTGACTTTGCGATGCGGAAATTACAAAGGTGCACTGATGAGCTTTTATGAAGAGTGAAACAAATGTCTGCATTTATTTATTGCCGCTTGTAGTAACGTGCAATTGGATGATTGATTGTAAACTTTTTATTTAATAGTTAATTGATATTTTTTGGTAATAAAAATTGAGAGTTGCGCAATATTTAACCCCCACTGAACATAAAATCAATACGACTGTTAATTTTTTTAACAATGCAATCGTTTATTTTGGGATCAAACCCAAACAACCAGTTCAGCATCGTATGGCGTGGGCGTTGAAATAATTACGTTCAGTTTCATCCGATGATCCAACTGTGTACACATAATCCGACCCTTGGCCCTAGTTACATTCCATGAAAACCACGACACCATCCGTGTAGGTGTGTGGGCGTATAAACCAATCAGCACAATTACACAAGACTAATACATCTAATACAATGCTGTTGTGTTTGTATATATAAACACTCCCGACTAAATTGGTGCTGAGAATATTTTCTCATACGCATTGTTTACATTGAATATGATTATTGCTTTCAGTTAACCTTATAGATTGATGTATTAATTATTTCAAATGGTTAATAAGATGACGACAATGAAAAGCGTATGATTGAATATTACAGAAGCAATGATTACAATAATTAAATAATAATTAGTTCACAAATACAATTACTACGCGATTAACAAACTTTGATTAGATTCATAAAATAGAAATTTGTAATAAATTCTCTTTTTTTATCAATATAAGTTGAGAACGAAATCTATTTTTTGATAAAAAATTATTTATTCATTTACTGGAAATGAATAAATAATTTAAAAAATTAATTCAATTTCAATATTACTACATTTTTTACCATTTACTTATACTAATTTGTCGTGTGATGTCAATGATTCCTTTTAATGGAAATACATAGTATTTCAACTGGATTTTTGCATATTTCAGATCATAGTTTATTTAATTGGATATTATTAACTAGAGTACTGGTAAATTGTTGAATAGGAATAATACATGCTATGCTATAAATATAATCGTTTTTGTGGCAGTCCTCTGTAGATTATTGAGGTCAAAAAAGTAACTTTATTATCAAACAGCTGTATTAATTAGCACGACATTAAATAGCAAAATGTGTAATTGAATTTATTGGTTTATTTATATGATTGTTATCTAATATATAATATTTTACCGATGTATGTTATTTCCAAACTTTCAATCAGTTTATAATTGAATGAATGAAATTTCATTGAACTAGTACTAACTCCTTAAAATAGAAGAAAAATTAATTTAAATCCACAACCAAAGTCTTTATAAAGCAAACATAAAGGAAAAACGTTTTTAAAAGTCGTCTATGAATAAATCACTGGTTACAGGTAACCCTCGTCAAGTGCTCGAACATATTTTAAAAGGGATTATAAATAATAATATATTCGTTTTTGTCACCAACGTAGATGACTAAAATTATACCCTTTATAGATGTATGGATTAGTGGAGCGGATAAGCTTGGATTTGTAAGTATTGTTGGGTTTGTTTGAGCGCCACCCGCTGTAAAATCAAGTGCTGAACATATAATAAGAAGAAATATCGATTAATTTCGCTTCTACGAAAATATTACTAAAAACTTATTTCAAGAATTGATTGTTTTTTTATTGTTGTTAAAAAATGATAAATGAAATTGATCCGTTTCATTTGCATTTATAATTAAAAACACGATGAATGAATATAAAATATTAATGTAACTATTTCAACATGCAATTGTAATCATAAATATACTAATTTATTTTTCTTTTAATTTACAATTTTTATTGGATAAGGTCTTGGATTTCTTTTTTTATATGGGCGCCCTGCTACCGCTCACAAATGCATGCAGTAAGGATGCGTAGGACGAATAATATGTGTATGGATAGTGAATCCCACGCAGCAAAACAGTTTCTTTCCATCTACCCACGCTCTAAACCACACAACTTTGCGCCTGTGTGAGTGTATTCGACGTTGTATATGGTTGCGTGGGTGAGCCATTCTAACACACTTTAAGAAAACCACTGTCCGAAATAACCAATTTCATTAAATTATAAAACTAACATAATTTCAATTCAAGTTGGTTTATAAAGACATTTTTCCAAGTTTCAATCAAAATCGTAATAATTATACGTTGATCACAACCTTGTATTAGCAAGGAATGAAACTATTATTTTAAATATTGTGTTTTATTTTAATAAAGTACTCTTTGACGATAACCGGAAATAAAGTATTCGCGTGCATGATACATATTGCACTATTCACAATTTTCTATATTATTATGTTGTCTATTGGCACCAACAGTTCAGTTCACCAACAGTTTTATATTATTGAAATTTTTCTAACCAAAATTACTTTAATTTTTTGTTTGTCTTTTTTGAGTTTTTATTTTATCTTTTAGGTAGGTAGGTTTAGGCTAGACTACTACATTTTTCAAATCACAAGAAGTGAACATCGAAAAAAGCAAAAAAAAAACATTTGCAGCCAACAGAATGTAGTGGTTCAAAGCTATACAAAATTCGATGTGTTATACAAGGCATTAAAATAAATTTGAAAACTTGGTAAAATAAAAAAAATCGTGAATCAAAACAATATGTACGTCATACAGCTTCTACACATTGGCCGTAAGACAACTTGGCCAAGTTTGTAGTTTTGCTCCAAAGTTGGTATAAATATCAATGGTGACGTATTTCCGATCTGCGGATAGTCATTTCATTTTTCCCTAATTTTTTAATCGATAATTTTGATAAAAACTTAGGTAATGAAACTTGATGGTTTAAAATTAACTTTTATTTGAAGTTTAGACGTAATACTTTACGTTTAAGTTTTACAGATAGGAAGAACTATTGATCCAAATCTTTTATTTAAAAAAAATGTTTCAATTAAAACTACAGTACAAGCGACTTAGCGTGGCCTTTAGAAGGTGTTCTTTGAACTACGATAGAAACGGACAAATAACACAAGAGAGGTTTAGAACATGCTCAGAGAGAAAATCGGTGCTTATTTTGTTTCTGAGCATACTCTGGACCTCTCTCGTAATAAACTTTCTTTTCTGTCGTTGCGCAAAAGCGCAATTTTTAGGCCACGCTAAGTTGTTTGTACTATAACTAGTAAATATAAATTTGAACCTGTTGACATTGAATTAGTTGAATGGAATTATGCATTAAGTACTCAGCGTATAGTGGGTAAAATATGTATAAATATAATATATCGCATACCACAACATTTTCTAAACATTTTGTATATTTTGGAAACATCCGAATAATACATAAATTGTATTTTCTAATATTTGCGACAGAATGGTAGGTATTTACCTACTCAAAAAACCTTTTTTGAAAGTTGATAATTCTAACAAAAACTAAACACTAAAACTGTTAAAACAACAAATTATCTATGTATTGTGAAAAGAGTGTCCCAAAATTTTTAGAAATTTTAAATTCCGAATATTTTTTATTCAAATAGGTTTGCCAAGAATTTGGTGAATTGTAAAAGAAAGCTGTTACATTTTTTGATGGTTTATAGCTACTTTCTTTAAAAAAAATATTCTTTAAATGAAATGTGTTGACATGCATGTTCTATTTCTAATTCATTTTTTTTTCTTTTGTTATAGGTGAGCATTTCCCTGATCATTCCTTTTACACCTATTGAAAACATTCAAGTAAGTAAGAATTTAGAGTTGGGGCATATTAAATCAAATACTGCAATTGAGGGTCCGATGTTGAGCCTGCGTTATAAATTACTTCACACCTAATAACATTTTTGGATTTTGATATGTGGTTAAGATTACATTCTACTACGTAATGTTACTTCGAACAAAATATTTTTCAAATATTTTATTATTTATTTTTAGAATGAATTTGTGACCAGTCAAATCGCTAGCTGCCTTTGAGCAGGTAGCAAAAGTTTGGAACTTACGCTGCCAACAATATTAACGTTATGTTTTCATTTAAAAGCATTTCAATATTTTTAACACATTTTTGTTCTGAGTAGGATCTCTGGATCCGAACCAACTAATTCAGATATCATTTATAACCTATCCAGAACCAGTCTTTAAAATGCCCTTTGAAACACTCGGAACAAAACTACTATGGTTACTCGTATTTTAAATTAGTAGTGTAGTTGTTGTGGTTAGACCAGTTGAATAACCCCATTCTCTAAATACATTAACCTACTTCACGAGCGGATATATCAATGACTGTGCACTAGCATTTCATGTTACCTCCGTAAAGTTGCCACCCCCACTTTCTCCAATTTTTATAAAAAAATATTCTATAATTTAGCACTAATTTTTACCAAAAAAAATTGAATTTGTACCCACAGCGTTTAGCCGATATACCGCTATTTCAATTGGGGGTGCTAACTTTAGTAAACACAGTACCCCCACTGTTACTAATCAAGTTGAATTATGGTCGATTCGGTTGAACGAATTTAAAACTAATTTGTACCATTCGTCATTTTTTTATAAATAATTTTTTTTATTAAAAAATTTTGTTTCTGTTTTTCGATCGAAACGGTGTAGGTACAAATTCTAATTTTTGTGGTATAAATTAGTCCTAATTTATGGGTTGTTTTTTTATGAAAATTTTGCAATCCAATTGTTTATGAAAATAGGAGAAAGTGGGGGTGTCAACTTTACAGAGGTTTTTATGTATACTTTTAGTAGTTGTAGTCCTGATGATGGCTTAAGCCAAATCCGGTCTAGTAGAAATTAAATAAAATAAAAATCATATAAAGTATATTTGAATATTTATTTCTATTTAATAACCAACATATATGCAAGGATCGCTAACTCCTATACCTAAAATTGTAGGGTTTTAAAAGTTCTGTTCAACGATTATATTCATTTCACCTTGAGTGAAAGGGGAGGGGGGGTCTACGTGAGGAAAAATCAACATATTTTTTTAAAGTAACACTATTTTTATCACATAGGTTAAATATGGACGTTTCCAAATTATTAAAAATGTATTTTTATTTTTTTTTAATAATACATCTTCATCCAAAAAATTTATTTTAAAATATTTTTTAAACAAAAAATAGTTTTCTCGAAATAAGCAAAAAACGTATAAATAGTAATTTTCAAAAAAGATTTTTTAATATTTTTTTACACATTTAACTAGAATATTAAATTTGAAATTGATGTTCTATGTAAAAATGCAAAGATGGTATAATATGACAGCCACAAAAAACATCCACGAAGTTGAAAAACTGAAATAAAATTAATGAAATCAGCTTGTTGAGGTGAGAACTGTGGTATCTTCCAAAAAGAGATTTTAAAGATTGTAATACTTCCAGTATATATGTATATGTATATTAAATAATACTTTTTTCTTCTCAAAATAAATTTTTGGTAATGAAAAGCATTAAAAATCGTTAATATAAACCCAAAAATATTCATTTTGGAAGATACGGCACTTCTCATCTTGAAGTGCGATATGCTCGATACATAAAATTGATGAATCTTAAATCTTAAATTCTGAATTATGTAATTGTTTTATAATAACACCAACAATAGTTTTAAGCTAAATCAATATGCAGCTATGCGAAAAATGACAAATGATGTTTTATTCTGAATTGCTATGGATCGTTTAAGTAAGCATTTAACTTATCACTATATGCTTATACATATTATTAAATCGATTTCTATTCCATGCTGCATGTAAGCGATAAATTAATTATACGCACACATCCTGTGTTTATGTATATTCTTGCATGTATCCATTTCATTTCAAGGAATCGTGACAATGAGTAAACCTGCCTGTCGCTTTGAATGAATTCACCGGCATAAAATCCCAAATATGTCGTCCCATTCTATCCACGGATTCTTGAGCATCGCCTACAGTTTTAAAAAGAGTCTGTTCAGTATCTATTCATTTGGAAAGCCCACGCCTCTATTTCATTCACGATCATAGCTGTCGCGCGATTGCGTATTTGTAATCGTTTAATGTAATATCAGATTTGTAAATAACGTGGATTTACATCGATTTATGTAACGTGTTTACCGAATAAATACCGGATAGTGACTTAATGGAAAAGCGATTCTGGGAATTTGCAAGTTTTTTTTTAAAACGGTCCATTTCTTAGAATTTAATTAATGTTTTACATTATTACGTTTTATGGCTGCTTAAAGCACTTTTATAATATAAGTCTGTATTGTTATTAAATTTTATTTTACAAATGAGCAAAATTCTACGTGTTTACAAAACGTATACGAATGTTTTCAATTCGCCTTTTGTTTCTATAGTTAACTTATTTTAAAAAATAGTTTAATTAGTTTTTCGATTATTTTTTATTCTTTGTTTATTTTATTGTACAGTTTATTTTTATATATTTTGTTGTATTTGTTTGTCATCTGTCATATGAAATTTTAAGCTCAATAAGCATACCGGTCATGGAACTGAATTTATCCTCTTATTTAAAGTGTCCTTTGAATAGAAAGTTTAATACATACTGGGGTGTCAATAATGATTGAATATTTTAAAATTTCATTCCTGGTACATACCGGGTGACCCAAGCCACAGGTAAGGCTGTTTTATTTTGTTATTTATGAAGCTAGACAAATGGAATTTATACGATAATTGTGAAGTCGACATCACTTCCGGTTATTCCGGAAACGACCATCTTGTAAATTTTAAATGGAACCGTATACTTTGTTTGTTATTTTGAATTAGTATGACAATTTAAACACAAAAACGTATCGATTGTCAATTTTTATCACCATGGCAACAAAATAAACACTTTTGTTTCTGCGTCTAGGTAGCCGCGAATCGATTAAAATAGTTCAAAAATGATAAAAAGTTATTAAAAAAATTATAATTTAGGTCAATGTTGCGTTAATGGCACCCTCTGCTGGGTTACAAAGCACGCGTTTGTAGTTTTTGGTCTTAAAGTCAAGTTTTTCAAATGGAACCTTATGGGTCAGTTGTGACTATTCGAGAGAAAATTCTGTTTTGCATGCAATGATACCAAACACATAACATTTTATCAAAAATTCAGTGTCATTGAATTATAGGAAAATGTTTAGCTGCAATTTATTGTAATTTCAGTTAAACTTTGAAGATTTTTCTGATGCAAATGATTTATATCAAATATTTCTAAATATCAATTATTTTCTATTTGATCCGCCTACGAAAAACCCTATCTAGTGGATTTTCATTTCTCTGTGTTGTCATTTGGTTGCCTAATAATTCATTCTAAATCATTATTGAGACCTCGAAATAATCATATTTAAAAATTTCCATTTTTGTTTTGAAACTTAGTAAATTAGCGACCCTTTTGGCATAGTTTTTTGGTATGTAGCCGTGTATTTTTTTGGTGGAAAATGCGATTTATCAGTTCTTACTCATAATTGGTTGATATTTCAGAAATAAAATTAACTAGCTATATTGTTGATGGAAAACGGTTTTTAAGAACGGTCAGCTGAAAAGCGTACAAATAAATAAAATCATATTTCAAAGACAAATAATTTTGTTCTATTGTCTATACTCTATGGTAATTTGGTTAATTATTCTTGTTGAAATTTTCATCGTTTGTTATCGCGTATAAAATATACATATATTTTTCGAAAATTTGATAAAAACTGTTCATTCACTTTTGGCGGTTAATATTATATATAATATTCATTAAAACATCAAATACAGACAAAAATGTTGAATTTTGTTTTAGTTTAGTAAATATAATATTATTCTACATACAAAAAAATAGTGGGTCGAGCGATTCTCTTACGAATGATTCATACAATAAAATAGCATGGCTGTGGAAAATTGAATGCTATTTACTTCATTCTATAAAACGTTTAGTAAAATTGTTTTTTTTCTTCTGTATTTACCCTAAAACTACTTCAGTTTATAGAGATACAGTAAAATACTTGATTTTTTTTGTGAATTGATCATAATGTTAAGTGGAACCGTAATGCGAATTAATAATCTTTTAGAATGCGGCACACAGAAAAGAAGAGTGGACGCCCTTTTGTCATAAAATGTGCAAAGGGACAAGTGGCACCTATAGAGTTCGAATCCCCATTGCACATACAAATAATAAAATGCTGTAAAATGTCTTTATTCGATTTAAATGCATTATATTCAATGCTCAATTGCTCATCTTTAAAACGTGCTAAGAAATAATAATAATTCATTTATAGAAATTATTATTGTTGAATTATCATTGATCATTACTAGTATAGTACCAATAAATGGTTAGAATATAATAGCTTTTGTGGTAATGTTGTTATATTCATCTTAACTATTTTTGTTGAGCTTTTTATTAATTTATCTTCTTTGCTTCTAAAAAAGCGATATGATGTTACTTTCAATTCATTGTCTCCGGTTTCACAGAGCTGTCAGCTAATCAGACATAATTAAACACAAAGAATTAAAAATACAATACCATATTTATATATTTCCATGTGAAGCAAGTCGGATTATCTGTTTGACGTGCTGTGCGGTATAATAATGCGAGTGCCGAGTGCAATTGTATGCGAGAGGATATCCTCTTTATACGACACTTATTATTTTTTATTGCAGACATGAGTATAATGGAAA
>JARJEC010044124.1:0-10886 GCA_030264575.1 Tachinus sp. AB-2021 | reverse complement strand
GCGGAATTTAATGTCCAATTTAGAGTTTACCGATGATGTACAGGTGTTACACTTGAATAACTACATATATAAGAAGGTGGCAGTTGTTCTTGCGCGCAAAGTGATAATTAATTAGTCTTCGGCTGGGACACTTTCATTCTTCCCCTCTAACACATTTTGATGGCAGAAATGCCATTTTCTTTTATTACACTCATTAGGGATTAAAGCTGTTTTGTATTGTGATTAGCTAACGCTCTTCCTGCAAGAGAATCTGAACTGTGCAACATTATAAACCTTTCTTTGTTATTAAATGTCGTCGCAGTCCAGCAGACTATTCGCAATAGTCTATATTTATAGTCTCCTTCTTTTCCTTATATGTCTTCAACATTATAAAAAACCATCCTGACATCCGAAGCTATAATTGTGGTTCTAGGAATCTAGGCGCATTGCCAGTTTTTCCCTTAGGTAGGTTTGCTAACCTTGCCTAAAAACCCTCCTATTTTATCCGGGCTTGGAACCGGCATTGGCCGTTATTGGGCTACTCGATCCACCCAACACTTCTTCAATGGCAGAATTTATTTTTAAAACAGTTGTCTATACAAATTTTCCACACTTTTGTGTCTCCACAATGATCTCGCATTACTTTTCAGGATGGGGCCGATTGGTTCTACAACTACCATTGATAATCGTTTTGTGGTTCCAAATTTAAATACAAGTTTGTTATCTGGGAACCGAGCTTTAACCTAAAATCCATCTTTGACCTTATTTTTGTTTTACCTGTTTTACCTGATTAGATTGATTTTGTTAATTAACCTAATGAATTGATTACTTATTCTTTCAGTTTTTGCCACAGTTCAGTTACAATATTTTATACTTGTAATTGCAACCAAATCGTTTTTCGAAAATTATTTTGCTCTCAGATTCGAACCGCCGACTGAAATGACGTTTGTATTATAAACCGATGGTTTTACCACTGAGCTAGCTATTGGGAGTCTCTGATTAGATCAATTTATTGGTTATATTTAAATTAATTTAATATTTTTAAAAATGTGGCCGAGATTCGAACCGCCGACTGAAATGATGTTGATATTGAAAATCAACGATCTTACCACTGGGCTATTGGGGGTTTCTGATTAACCAAGTTTATTAGTTGTATATGCAATTAAACGCAACCATGTTTACTGCAATATTGGTTGCATAAAATAAATATTTTCAACTATTGGCATCTATTTAATTAATGATTAATTATAATATGTTGGTATCTACCGTTCATTATTCATCTGCCTGATGCCAGAGTGTTGTGAAACAATTGTCGCAATACAATTAAATATTTTTGAAACCTTACACACATGTGTTTTATTGAAGCTTATAATGGAGTCTCAACTTCGGAAAATTAAAAAAAGTTCTGGGCTGAATTAAGTAATAATTTCAAAGCCAACTATAACAAATTATATATCAAATTAAAGCTAATTTAATTATCTTTAATGTAATTTGGAAAAAAATTAAAAAATTTCCTTTTGCAACTTTGGAAAATTCAAAAAAGTTGCAATTTATGCAATCAGGACCGGATTATGTAGAAATTTTAAAGCAAACTAAGACAAATTATATATCAAATTAAAGCTAATTTAAATGGCTTTGATTTAATTTAGAGAAAAATTAAAAATTTTTTTTTGCAACTTCGAAAAATTCAAAAAAAGTTGCAATTTATGTAATCAGGATTGGATTAAGTAACAATTTCAAAGCCAACTATGACAAATTATATATCAAATTCAAGCTAATTTAATTGTCTTTAATTTAATTTGAAGAAAATTAAAAAATTTCCTTATGCAACTTCGGAAAATTCACAAAAGTTACAATTTATGCAATCAGGACCGGATTAATTAGCAATTTCAAAACCAACTATAACAAATTATTTATCAAATTAAAACTAATTTAATTTTCTTTAATTTAATTTGGAAAAAAATTAAAAATTTCCTTTTGCAACTTCGAAAAATTCAAGAAAGTTGCAATTTATGCAAAAAGGACCGGATTAAGTAATAATTTCAAAGACAACTATGACAAATTATATATCAAATTAAAGCTAATTTAATTGCCTTTAATTTAATTTGGAAAAAAATTAAAAATGTCTTTTTGCAACTTCGGAAAATTCAAAAAAATTGCAATTCATGCAACAAGGACCGGATTAAGTAGCAATCTCAAAGCCAACTATAACAAATTATATATCAAATTAAAGCTAATTTAATTATCTTTAATTTAATTTGGAGAAAAAATTAAAATTTCTTTTTGCAACTTCGGAAAATTCAAAAAAGTTGCAAATTATGCAATAGGGACCGGATTAAGTAGCAATCTTAAAGCCTAGTATAACAATTTATATATCAAATTAAAGCTAATTTAGTTATCTTTAATTTAATTTAGAGAAAAAATAAAAATTTCTTTTTGCAACTTCGGAAAATTCAAAAAAGTTGCAATTTATGCAATAAGGACCGGATTAAGTAGCAATTTCAAAGCGAACTATAACAAATTATATATCAAATTAAAGCTGATTTAAATGCTTTTAATTTAATTTAGAGAAAAACTAAAAATTTCCTTTCGCAACTTCGGAAAAGTCATTGGGCCACTTGATCCACCCAACACTTTCCAATGACAGAGTTTATTTTTAGAAATTATCTCCCTCCACAATGACCCCACATTACTTTTTACGATGAAATCAATATTTCAAGAATGGGCGATCGGCTACAACTACCATTGATGATCGTCTTTTTGGCTACCATATTTAAAACACAAGAACCGAGCTTTGACCTGCAAAACTGACCTCTGATCTTTTATCAACTGGTCATTGACCTTTGACCTTATTTTTACCTGTTTACCTGATTAAATTGCTCCTGTTAACCTTAATGGAATGTTTACCTATTTTCTTTCAGTTTGCTTTATTTAGTTTAGTTACATTTTACATTTTATACTTGTAATTGAAATGAAATGAAATCGTTTTTCGAACATTATTTTATCAGATTCTAACCGCTGACTGTAATGACGTTTATATTATAAACCCACGCTCTTCCACCACTGAGCTATTGGCCTCTGATTAGTTTAATTTATTGGTTGTATAATATATGAGATATTTAAATTAAATTAACAATTTTTAAAAATTTGGCTCAGATTCGAACCGCCGACTGAAATAATATTAATATTGAAAATCCACGATCTTACCACTGAGCTATTGGGGGTTTCTGATTAACCAAGTTTATTAGTTGTATATGCAATTAAATAAACGCAACCGTGTATACTGCAATATTGGTTGCATAAAATAAATACTTTCAACTATTGGCATCTAAATAATTAATTGTAATATATAGGCATCTACTGTTCATTATTCATCTGCATGACGCCACAGTGTGGTGAAACAAATGTCGCAGTACAATTAAATATTTTTGAAACCTTATACATATGTGTTTTATTGAAGTTTACAATGGAGTTTCAACACGTATCAGCCGGCTCAATTAAATATCTGCAATTTTATCAAATGGAATATGTAATAGTTGCAGGCAACCATACATGCTGCAATGTTGGTTGTCTAAATTCAAGATACAATCTACAAAAATAATCCATCAAGCATTCATGGTTTAGATATTATTGCTAGCTTTTATTAAATTTTACTGCTATTAATTAATAATAAAGGTAATTACACTGAAATTGAAACTATATTTTTGCAATATTTATAAAATATGTGACTCACCCAGCTATTGTGTCAAATTTGCAATTAAACTATCAAAGTAGCCTTAGTAGAATATATTTTGGCAATAATAAACATTTCAAATCCATTTTCTTAAATATACATATCAAATTGTCAAAGAATATTACATTATACGGCAATTGGAAACATGTTTTTACATTTTAAATGTATTTTTATAAATCGTTTAAAAAATAAATTAATTACCAGATTACGTTCGGTTGTAAATTTAAGTTGGCAGCAAAAGTAACCAGAACCGGCGGCCATTTTACCGTTTCTCATTATTGTGCTCAAACTTATTGAAAAGTGGCCGATGTTTTAAAAGTGCGTGTTGTGCGGACATAAAAACATTTTGTGATGGTGATGGGCATCCCATTAATAGCAGCCGCGCGGGTGAAATCAACGCGGGTGCAAAAATATGTGCAAATCAACAAAGGTAATGGATTTATTTATACTTTTCAATGATTGCTTTAGCGAATGAAATAATGACCGGGATTATATTATATCGGACTTTAAAATGATTGCTTAATAGCATTTAACATTTGCAGCCGAATATTTATTATTAATATTTTAGGTTGACATTTATTCGATTAAATAATTACGCGAGCAATAATCAATTGAGCCTTGCAAATGCGTTGCTTTACAACAGTCAAATGCAACTTATTTATTGTTGATTTGTATCGTGCAATGTGCAAACGTCTTAAAACATTCAGTGGCAGTGTTAGTCTGAAAGTTAATTCTATTACTGCAAAAGTATCCGCAATAATCCATCCGACATAGACCCTCCGGTAGTTGTGGATGGCTATCTTCAATCACATTGATCGAGAATAAAATTAATTACCGCAATGTGTGCTATGGAAATGATAGAGACACTGAACATCAGCCCAATACCAGATTAAGTCGTAATTTGGGCAAAAATATAATGTAACAAAAAAATGATCATATTCATAATTACATTTTAATGAGCTTATTGCGTTCTGCATAGTTTCTAAATAATATATCGCATTTTATGAATTTATTTAGTGTTTTACAAACTATTCCGACAAAAACCGGCAAAAGTTTTGAATTAATAATTAAATTAGCATCTATGATACTAATAGCGACATCTGTTGGCGATCGAGTGAAACAATTTTTAGTTTCTTGTTCGGCAACAGGTGTCGCTACTGGTATCGTGGATGCTAATTTAATTATTAATTCAAAAATTAATTAAAACAATTAATTTGACAATATTGTTAAATTCATTTAATTTTAATTTCTTTGAAATCGAAATGTTTATTCAAGTTCTATTTAAATGTTTGAAGGAAAAAATTACCTTCACGAACAATTCTTTGCAACTTGGGGCTCTGTAGAACATTCCAGCCTTCTATTAAAATGACGGGATTTAATGAATACAGGTGTAAATTGCACATGTTTTATTATAATAATAATATTTAAAAAAACCTATTTTAACTTGCATACTGAATGATAATAATATCGACTTACTCTTTGCTCTATCAAAAACAAAAACATAATTTAAAGACGAAATTTTAAAAGTAACAATAATGCAACGGCATATTTTCCACCTTCGGAGTATACAAATCCCTCTAACATTCAATAATTTATTATTATTAGTATATTACAAAATAGTACAGCCCTAGTAAAGTCATTCACGGAACGAAATCAGGCGGCTCGAACTTTTCTTTTCATTTGGGAGGTAATAATAACGACGGAATTACCACTACTCTATATTTATAATTACAAATTTTGAAAATCCAGTACAAAATTTCAATAACTCACATTTTGTTTATCATATAATATGTTTATATAATTTTTGTGCGTTTGAATTAATTTAATTTATGGAATAGGAATATGTTTGGATTTTAGTTTATTAATCTCATCCGAACATTGATTTAATTAAGCTAATTAATAATGTAAAATGCGACAAACATATTCAGATGATTGGAATTGAGAGAAAACGAAAAAACGATGGAACATTTAAGGCACGGGATGATAACGCAAAATATCGATCAAGTCTTTTATATCAATCGAACCAATTAAAACCGAATCAATCGTATCGCTTACATCGCTAGAAACCATATTTCAATTACGCTTAATTACGAATAAATCGAGCTACTCTCCTCCTATTGTAAATTCAGTCGAATCTTTGCGAATAGAAAACTGGTTTTTGAACCGATCGTTTCATTAACGACCACTTATTTACTCCCCAATAGCCCGTACAAATTTCTGCTAATTAATATTACGTTCGGTACGTTTAGCTCGGGTAAATATAATGATTGCGCTTCGTAGTTCAGGTAACTAATTCGCGATGATGTACGTTTCAATAATGTAGTTTTCGTTCGTTTCTTGTGCCGGCTCGCTTACATCCGTGAGCCTTTCTGCTGCAGCACCTTGGCCCTGTCGCTGTGCTCAACCTCAGTGCCGTCCGACGTTCCGCACTCCCTGCTCACGACGCAAAGGAACTCGGAATGTTCGTCGGCGCCGTAATTGTATTGCGAGCCTATGTTCACCAGCTGCTCGAACTTCCATCCGTCCGACATCGTCGATACCATCTGAAACATTCAATCGTTTATTTCGCATTCATATTTTTTTTTACGATTGTTAAATTGGTTTCCGAGAAATTTATTTATTATTTTTTGGACGGATATAACATTTATTTTACTCGGAAGTAACCTTCAATTTTATACTCCGATGAATCGTAAAATGTATAATTAAAAGGATAAATGCAACCGATAATTTGATCAAATTGTAACGATTTCCTGCGACGCAACAGGAAACGATTTGCAGAAGAGTATAAATAACGTGGAGCGCCAAACATCGACATCAGTAGCCAAAGATGAAGCTTGCAACGATAATCACGGTGGCCGTAATAATGGCCGTGGTATGGCCGGCCGAATCGCACGAAGATTTCAACGAAGTAATCAAAAAGCTGGCCAGCGGCGACAACGGAAGAATGGTGAAGGAAATCGTCGACCAATATAAAGGTAAAGGAGTGGGCGGAGTGAACGAGATGCTCGAAAAGTTGAAAGCAATAGCCGGCGATGAGTACAGAAAAACTTTGGATAGATATCAGTTGGCGACGGATCATTTCAAGGAAATCCTCACGAAAATCATCAACTTAAAATTTTAATGATCGGAAATGGTGCAACGTAAATTATGTAGAATCGTAAGATATGATCGAGGGCTGCATTAATAAAACTAATTCGTCAAATGCGAAATTGTGTTAGTACGGCAGTCGATCATATCTTTGGTGATAGTAATGCTTTTAAAATAATTAATGAATGTCAAATAAATTTATCAAAGTTACCTGTGTTAATTCATCCTCGTGGCATTGTATCACCCGATAAACGTGCTTTTTGCTATCTTTCGAAGGCAAACAATCCCTATGATAGATGCGATCTTTAACCATCGTTATTAATTCGGCTATGTTGTAAAATTCGGCCTCCTCTAGGATGCCTTCCTCGGCAAGCCCTTTATTCAGCACGAGCTTACCGTGCCTTAAATAATTCAATATGGGCGAGAAGTACGTGGGATCCCGATCTATTAGATAAGCTCCGGTATCGTCCTACAAAACCATTCAAAATGTATAGCTATCGGTTAAAGTTTAACACTCACCTTATCGGAAATGAGTTCGCTGTCTTCTTGCACCAGCCTGTACAGAAAGGAATTGGGATCTCTGGCCAGTGTTGTTTTGGTGGTGAGGAAGTAGGTGCCGCCCACGTTCAATTTCACCCATTGTTTGTTGCCGTTTTTCAGCAGCGTCTGTTTGTTATTGTCGATCGCATTGATATCGTGGAGGTCGGCCATTTTTAAAATCCTCTCGCAATGTTATTCCACTTCTTCCTCCTACAACACTACACGACAACACCACGGCCCCGGCGCGTTCCGCTTTATTACACCTCCGGAGGAGATCTAAATATAGCCATCGCGTTTCTCTCAGTCGAGGACGGACCGCATTCGATTCGGATGCATTTTCGCGTCTGATTTGTGCGATTGAAATTGTTGTTTTTTGAAGAGCCAGCCCAATTGATTGATTCAATAGCGGGCTTTGCCGTGTTTAAGAATTTTATCGGTATGCCGGCAACCGAAATAGCGTCGAGGTGTGTTGGGTTGCCTACGTCGACCGCTTATACAGGGTGATCAAATAATTTGTATTACAGGGTGATTTTATCAAAATAATTTATTTTGTTATACATGGCGTCTTCGAGGACGAATTACACAGTCACCTTCCTTTGAGAGACCAGTCTAAAAGATATTACGTCTGAAGTACGTATGTAGGGCATATTTTATACTAGTTAGTATTTGTATTTGTTGCGTTTCAAAAACTGTCCTTCAGCCTTGTTTATGTAGGCATATGAGTTAAAGCTTAATACTTACCACCGATATTTAGTGCGCCACTAATTGTTTCCCAATGGCAAATGGTACCGGTAGTTATTAATTGACAATGAAAATAATAAAATATCTTTATTACAAAATTAATATTATCACAATTCATTCTTAAAACGTAATTTCATTGCTGAAAACATTCTTTAACATCTCGATGGCTTCTTCCTGTTGCGAATTGTTTGCTTTTAACGTCGACAGATGGCCACTGGCCGCAAACAAAACGGAAGATTTTTCAGGAACCAGGCGGTCGTAGACGCGTTGCATTTGCGTTTTCAGCGCATTCTCCGAAAATGTATCCCCTATCGGAACCAAATCTTCCAACGTGATCAGAGTTGTGAGATGGCCCAACGATAGACAAATCTATTAAAAAAATATTATATTTTGCATTTTTTTTTTTGGGGGGCACTTTACCTGATCGATTAAGTGATCCCTGTGTTTGTACTCGCTGAAATCTTCCATGTTTTCGGAATTCTCCAACGCTTTGATCAGCGCTTCCCAAGTGGGGGCGTAATGGA
Source organism: Tachinus sp. AB-2021 (assembly GCA_030264575.1). Classification (NCBI taxonomy): domain Eukaryota; kingdom Metazoa; phylum Arthropoda; class Insecta; order Coleoptera; family Staphylinidae; genus Tachinus; species Tachinus sp. AB-2021. Next base: position 2,282 of record JARJEC010044124.1, on the reverse strand, counting down.
GCCCGTACTGTTGCCTAGTTTGACAGGACGATAGTGCAAGGGCGGCATTGATGCGAACTTTGAAATTTTTAAATGTCACGACTAGATCTATAAGTGTTGTTACCACTGATCGCAACCATGTATTGCCGCTAGTGTATAAGGACTTGTTTTTGAGGACGTTGCCCAGCGCATAGCAGGCATTCCATCGGACCTAAAGATGTTCAAGTTAGTTCCAAGCAAAAAATTTCGGTCTGGTTTCAAAATTGTTAGACCAACTTTAATATGTGTGTACAGCAATGCCAACCTAACCAGGCAAAAAAACGACTTCAATAGGTTTGTCTAGATTGGGTTCATTGTAATTAGCGTAATGGCTGTATGACACTATGCAATTATTATTTCAAATGTTGTAGTTTATCGACAGCTGCTATTTTCAATTTAACCAACATTTCAACTTACTAAAAAAGTTGAATACAAAAAAATTATTTACCTTCATATTGGAACCACTGGCTGAGCATTTCACCAAGGCTCCTATCGCCCGATCGACAATCACACGAAACTCATTCCCCACGACCAAATCATCGCCGATCAGTTGCAGCAAGTTTCCGACGGCCCTGACAGCGTTCGACTTGATTTTATCATTGTCGGCACAACTATCGATGCTGTCCTGTATTAAATCCATGAAAGAATCCCGCGGAATTTCCTCCAAGGTTGCGTCGGCCTTGTTCAAGACCAGGGCATCGCTGAGATTTCCCAAAGACCACGACGATTTTACTCTTAGCCCGATGTTGTCATCTTTGAGGGTCCGGTGGATGGCTTCAATGGTATCCATTATGAAACCGATATCCTGGATAAAATTTGTTGAAAAAATTTGCTCAAATTATGTTGCAAAAACACTCACTTCCCTCAATGACGGATAGAGGACACATATGGCGAGAGCGCGAACAGCCGAGCCTTTAACTGTATTGTCCTCATCCCGGCTGCAGGAAAACAGCAAGGTGATGCACAAAAATTGTCGGTCCCTTGGAAGCTGCTCGAAAACGTGGACCCCGATACTGCCCAGACAATCACAGCCGATTGTCCTCAAAGTTGGGAACTGTTCGCATTGCAAAAGTTGGATCAGAGAACCATTCAGTAAAGTCAACCAAAACAGCAAACTTTGATCAACACTCAACAACCTATCATCTTTATTACAAACAATTATTAAGAATCATTTTTATATATATTTATTGTTACCAGCGTTGGTCAGATGTTGGTTCATGGCCTGCCCGATAAAATCCACCGTCCTTCCGCCGTGCAATCTGACATCGTTGTGCTTCTCCAATAAGGAAATCTCCAGGGCATTGGTGATGTGGTTTAAATGGGGCAAAATCAACCACTCGAAATAATTCCTGCTCATCGCCGAAATGACAAGCAGCGATTCGAGTTTGACGGGCGCGGGAACATTTTCGAAAAGTTTTACATCGGCGAACTGTATGCCCAAATTTTGCAGGCAGCGCTGCAACAGCCAATGCACTTCCGATTTACTTTCGTCTTGTTCGTCGTCGTCATTGTCGGACGAAAAATCGGCGTAGTCTATATCGTCATCCGTTTTGTTCGGATTGACCGTCGAAGTTTTTTCCTTGGACGTTTGGTTTTTCAAGAAGGCTTCTTTGGTTTCTTTAACTACGGGCTCGGATGCGAGAATGCAGCCGAGGACTATCAAAGCTGCAACCTGGACGGTCGCATCTAAAGAAAATTGGCCGGTTCTTTAAATGTAGCATAGGAATTCTATAATAACAAACCTTTGTGGTATATGAAGTGTTTGACGTTGCGAATTACTTTGCTGGTGAGGCCCGGAGCCAAACGATGGTACGGCGTTGCCTGAACTAGCGAAGCTAAACATTTCAGAGCTTGTGTAAGCACGGGATACGAGGTTTCGTTGAGCGCTAGACTCAGACAGTGGTGAAGCTCTTTTATGATGGATCCCAGAATGACCGAAAATGGGGTGAAGGAGCTGACGCGATCACTAAAATTGGCACAAATCAGTATGCGCTCAAACAGATTATTGGCAATTCCACCTGTATTCGGCCTGCGATAGATACAGCTTCGAGCTCGCCAACAATGATAAAAGCACGTTTAAAGCTGCCATCCTGCCCCTCGGCGACGGGTCCTTGAGTATGCAATTTGTGAGGCTGTGCGAACCGGACAGAGGCGCATCCGGTATGAAGCTGGACCAATAGGAAAACATTGTTCGTTTATCTGTCAACTGAAATGTAAACATTTTGTGGAAAGGAAATTGTGAAAAATCTACGAAAATCGAAATC
>JARJEC010044111.1:0-12242 GCA_030264575.1 Tachinus sp. AB-2021 | reverse complement strand
CCCCCGCCACAGAGCGATAGCATAGATGTTTATACATAAAAAAAATATTAAAAGTGGGGGGGAGTAAAAAGAAAAATAAAAAGTGTACGACGAAAAAATGAGGTCCTAAAAATATAAAAGATAAATAGGGGGCCGCGAACTACAAAAGATTGAGAACCGCTGACAATAATTTGTCTAAAAATCAACATTCTTCTAGAAAGCTAAGTTTATTATATTTGCTGTTGCCATGCTCTATCTGGAGATACATTTCTGATAACGCTGGCTGCTGATCGAGTGGGTTCTATTTAAACTGTGTTTGACTGTTTGTTTTATGGACTTGATAAAGTAATTTGAAGTATTACCAAATTTCAGCTTTTCAAAATGAGTTGCATTGCTAATTTTTGATACATGTGCTGACTCTACAGTGGCCTTTTATGGCGAAAATACAGTCAGGTCAAAAAGTATCACTCTTTTCAAAGCTATTGTACTTTTTGCCACCAGCTCCCCCACAAGGCCATATATCTGAAATATCTATGGGCGTACTATACTGATTTTTTTTTAAATTTATTATTAACTTCTATTTTTTATGGAATTTATGGTTTCTTTGACTTTATGGTTACTTACCCGAAATAACAATGAGAGTTTAAAAGTATAAATTTGAAAACATTTTTTATGTTTAGCACAAAAGTATCTTGAGATTTTAAATTTTTTCAATTCGTAAATATATTTGGGCAGTTTGCGTTCTATTTTCAATATTTTACTATGTTTTAACAACATTCTGTTATTATTTTTTTTATAATCTTTAATATTTTGCTACTTAACTATTATCATTTCTTCTTTTTCTTTAATTCAGTATTTAAGGTTGGTCTATTTCTCTCCACCTTTTTAGACTAATTACCGTCGCCAGAGATTAACCACAGTTGAGAATTTGGCGTTAATTTAGGAATTCTAATATATATATAAGTAGAAGATCCATGATCATTCCGTATTACAAACTACATAGGTTTGTTTTATTTTATATTATTATTGATATAAATCATACTGCATTGCCTCATACAGAATGAGCATAAATTTTCATTTGGATTAAACGGCAACTTTTATGTACGTAATAAATGTAATAAATAAAATTACCCAATAGCAATGTAAAATTAATGCATTATTAGAACAATTTCCATAATAAACGTTACAACTCACTTACACATTAATAACACGTCCATCAGCTGGAGCTAAATTTGATTAGTGTATTAATTAATGCAGCTAGCTATACGTAATTATCCATATAATGCAGATCGCATTTGCAATTAATTAAAGCCTATAGCATTTACAATGAGGCTTTACAAGTATTTTAATGATCCATTTAGTAAAACAAACAAATCAATCTCAAGTGATTAACCTCAGTTTCTGCTTGATTGGTATTGAATCGATGAGGTGTTCCAGACGCCTGGCACTGCGCCCAATGTCATATTGTAAATTTAAAACACTATTTCATTTATTGCCAAGAAATATTGTACGGAAATAGTATTCACAAGCAAATTTATTAGTATTATTTATAAATTTTCAGGAGTGATTTATCCGGACGGTTTGTTTCTACTAACGCGTATTAATCCAACAAATATGTTTGACATTTGTATACTATTAAAATATTAATAGTAACCCGAAACATCTTATTCGTAAATTAAATTTATGCCACACAGAAGCAACCACTTTATATCGCATATATTATAGGTAGAAAATATTTAATTAAAATTCGAAAAGTGCAAGCGTATAATTAAATATTTCCCCACGAAATGCAGAACATTAATAGGAATTATCTCGCTACAAAAGCACGTTAATGATTCTGAATTTCAATGTACGAAGCTCTCGTGAAATTTTAATGGAATGAAAACTAATTACACATTTGTAAAATTAAAAATTCCTGCTAAATCCCGCTCTTTTTCAATTCAAGGAGTAATTATCACATCACATTTTGACAAGAAAAATTGATTTCAATAATAATGCTAAACAAGCTGCATATATTATAAATAATTAGTTATGCATGAGCCTTGGTGTCACAACACCTAACAGGTGGAAGTAATGGTAACACTGATAATGCGGTGGAACATGTGTTGTAAATTCTTAGGGATTATCACATTTCAGAGGCTTTTAAATTGGATAGAATATCTGTGAGATTATTTATTAAATCTTGTAACATAGTTTCTTCCGAACTACTGTTATTTTGTTTAATGTCTCGTGATATGAGTTATTTTATTGGTCAATTTATTAATATTTGCGGAAATGTTAGTTTTAATGGTGTCAAATGAGCTAATGAATACTTTGTCATCTTTATTGACTCTAAAGTGCTAACTTTGTATGGATTTTACATTGTTTTAAATATGGATAAGCAACAAATTAACTGCTGCTGGGTAATTTTAAAATTATTCAAATAACTTTATATAGGCCATAAATTCTATCATCCGTTTTACTATGTACGTAATTTCTAAGCATGTATTCTAAGAAACATGAACATTATTTCAATAAGAAAAAATAAAATTGTAATTGTCCATCTGAGAAAAGTGGTTGCATTTTAAAGATATTTTATGCAAAATATCTGCTTTAATTTTTAATGCAGAGGCATAGAATTTGAAAAACTTGTGAGGAGCGAACAAAGCTATACGTAGCTTGATATATGCGGCAGAATCGTGCATGCAAGCAATTAAGGGTAAATTTTATAACGAGGTAATAAGTAAAAATTACTAAAGCTAATATTTGTGAGTGAAACACTGCAGCTACAGGCTTTAAAAGAATTCAAATGAGTTAGAGGAGATAAGTATTAGGGCAGATAACTAGCTGAGAGAGAAGAGAGCGACGACGAATTAGCAAATATTGTGGATAAGATTTTATATAAGTATATTAATACCTGAAAAGAAACTTTGTACCTTTTTATAAGCACATATCTCACAAGGAGGAGTGTGAGATTTGTTAAAGTTAAAGTTTATATGGAGAAGGAGTGCAGAATGATAAAATTTATGGGTTACGTTATGTTAGGTTATGTGCTAGCAAGGCTCATGTCAAACATTGGTGGTTTTAGACAAGACAATAGAATAGTACTATGTAGCACGATTAACCCCATAGTACCACGGATCTCCGGTATGGAACGACTGGACCAAGTTTGTGAAGTACAGAGACATCCTGGCAATGACGTAAAGGAAAATGTCCATAAAAGTAGCAAGAGTCTATAGAACGATCGGCACCAGTGAGCTACTGATAATTGTAAACACGGTTCCTCTGCATCTACTGACACAAGAAAGAACGCACGGCAATACAACCAATTATTAAAAAAGATATGCCAAAGAGACTAAATGGCAGGATAAATGAAATCTGAATAGCGACACGGACAGTTGGACAAAGCGCCTCGTAGAGAAAATAGCGTCATGGATAGGCAGGAAATACGGCCATATGGTGTACAATCTAACCCAATTCGTAACGACACAGGTGCTTTTCCAGCTACCTCTTTAGATTCAAACTAAAGGAAGATGACAAGTACACATACTGCGGCCAAACGCATTAGCATATGGTGCTAATCTAAGACTGATGGCACCAAGAACGGGAAGAAATTAATGGAGAGCGTGTTCAAAACAGAGATTATGCTAGAAAGTTGAAGTAATGCCGTGATGGTGTTCCCTCTATGGCATATGTGGACAAGAGAAGAGGTTTTCGTGGGTGCGAGTCTCACACTGCTATGGGAATGGACGTGCATTCGAATTTTCTCCTCTCACAAAAAATAGGTTACGGATACACTCTTTGACAAAAAAAACCACATTAACTTTCAAACTTAAAAATTTAATGAACTATGGTCTACTACTAATTATGGCTACTATCTTGTTCTAATAATTATTTCAGATGACGTACAACCCTCGAGTCAGCTGTACATTGTCGATTTACGGGAATTATTACCTTACTAACACCCTTGATATTTTAATAACTACAATATTATTTAAAATTATATGTTTATATAATTATTTTTTGCCCGCAAATGTATATTTAAAGTGGCTACTAATACTCATTGTTAAAAGCAAAGCATGACACTGAAATAACGCTATACATATAATAGATTATACCTATTAAGTAAATCGTGCATTTAAAATCCTAATTAAAATATTAGCTTGAAGCATATTGTAAATAGATAAATAATGTCAGTAGAGCAAAAAATACAAATGATTGCAACTCGTGGTTTTAATTATCTGTACAAATAAAACTGATGTGAGAGCATTTAAATAGATTAGAAATTTATATTCATCACAATTGTACATTTTACGTTATTATCCGAATTCAAAAATTAACATTAAAAAAATACAAGATTCTTATTTTATTGGAAATGTACAAGACACAAATTTTATTTATTTGGAAATGTACAAGACAAGTTTATTGTCGTTTGTTTTTAACATTGGTTTGTTGATTTTTGAATAGTTTATTTATATTTTTTGTATATTTGTTGGTTTTTGTTTATTTTCTTTAATGTTTATTCAATTTGTTCTTATATTTTTATTTATATTTTGATTTCTTTAGTTTGATATTTATGTTTTGTTTTCTATTACTTATTTTCTCTTTTTTTGTTTTGGTTTTGGGATATTTTTTTTTTAGTTTTGTTTCTTATTTTTTATTATTTCCTTTGTTTATTTTTTTATTTGTTCGTTCTTTGTTATTTTATGTTTATTTTGATATTTTCATTTCTTTTGTTTTTATTGCTTTTATTTTATTTAAATATTTTTTATTTTTATATTTTATTACCTATTTGTGTTTAATTAAATTTTTTTTGTTTATTTTGTCATTAATATGTTTATTTTCTCAAAATTATCTCCTCTGATACCCAGAAAATTAGGGCAATATAAAAATAATCCCAAAACACATCAACTTTTATTTTGAGTAGAACATTTTTTAACTTGCTGTGGACATGTGTCTCGGTTTTCCTTCCCTCATAAGAATTTTTCAAATTTTTTAATGGGATTACCCACTTTCAACACCTCTTTTGAAAGGTCTTTATGTGAGTAATTTAACTACGATTTTTTTAAATGTTGTTAGACTCTACAGAAAACGGACGACATCATCTGTTATGTGATATAATTTTTAGAACATACAATTTCATTTTTAAATGGTAACATCTAAGTTCCTATTTTACTTTCCACTCTAAACGACCTTGCATATGTATGTAAGTATGTTTATGTTGAGATAAGGATTTTTACTCTAGATAAGTGGTATTCAACATTTTTATTCTTACAGCTCTTATTTGTATCTCTATAGTAACAATTGTTTAACCATCCGCCTGGGAAGTATCTTAAACTTTGCATTTAATTGTGAAATGCAATTAGCAACAATTAATTGTGATAATTATCCCCATCTGTTGTGATTTTTAAAAGACAATATTTTTAAAACTTCTACTATCCACTATAAAAGCTGGAACGCCCACTAGTGGGTGGTAGTGACTAGGTTGACGACCCTTGCTCTATACCCATTCCAGCCAAAGTACGGAGTCATAAAATTATGTGGAAACTAGCCTTTCGGCCGCTATTGGTTGTTGAAATTTTAAACCTCATAATCTCGTCTCGCAAGGGGCAGAATTACCACTCTGTGCACGTTTTCACTGCGTCCTAACCATTTTTGTTCGCTGGAAAAAGTATAGATATTTCCCTCGCATAACAAAAACGCGTTTAATTGTTTCCTATTAGCAAGTAGTATCGGTCTGCGACCAGGCTGATTTTTGCTAACATAAGACCGATTTTTATTCAATATTCCATTACAGCGGTATATGTGTTTATTTTTTATGTATTTTTTAATTTTATTATTTTTATTTTTTTATACCAGGTGATCCCAGACATAGGGAAGGCTGTTTTATTTTGTTATTTATGAATAAAGAAATGAAATTTATACAAAAACCGCTGGGGTACTCCATCTATGTTGGATCTTTGCAACGTTAAACATGGTCAACAGTTAAATGAGTACTATTTACCATTGGGGAACAATTAATGATGCTCTAGATATTGAAGAGCTTTTAGAGTAGTGCCTTAAACACAACTTACACATACGTACAAAAAGATGGCTGAAGGATCGATGGCCTGTTGTGTATTATCCATCAAATACAAATACTATTACTACGATTGAAATTTATACGTGTATATACCTAAAAATGCCATTTATTGTGATATTTTTGGTGTTGGTTTCATTTCCATTTATTTCGGAAACAACTCCATATTTTGAGTATTAAATGTTACTATATATTTTCCATTTGTTATTTTGAAACAATGTTGAATCGAAATATGAGTTTGTATCTGAGTCAAGGGAATACCCCAGATCACAAAACTGCCTTTGGTTGACTAACGATTTTTACAACTTTTTACTTTCTATTACGCCTGTCTTTGAAGAAAAAAATTGCGGTATGACAATAGTTAGCAATTTTTTTTTAATCGCTTAATACTTTAAGGAAAATATGCAAAAAAATGTTTATTGTTAGGGTACATTTTTTGTCGAGAGCCTACCACTTGTCGATTCCTAAAACCCACCGTACGCTCTCTCCCGGCAATTTTTTTTTATTTAATGGACACACACCAACTCCAACATTCGGCGAAAGTCCGAGGCGTATTTTTATCTCATCGATGCGTCAAAAAAAATTAAGTGTAAACCACTTGACACATTTTTCATGTTTGTTAAAAATATTTCATTGTTTTGTAATAACTTAATTGCATATGTTTGGTTCAAAATCAGGTTTTATTTAGTTTGTAAAACGTTGAATTTAAATTTATTTAATCAATATGCCAGACATGATACAATACCTTGTTCAGGACTAGAGCTTCTGCGGAGACAAGATTTATTTCCAAGGTCAAGATGGAGATCAAGACGAGATTAAGAATCTCAAATCAAATCTTGGCGAGATCACGACGATATCTCGACGAGATCTCGCATTTGAAGAAGTGTAAATAAAATTATTATTTTAACAAAAGATTATTTAATAAATATCTTTTATTATATATTATGTGCATTTTTTTTTAAATGAATTTTTCCATATCTCGTCAAGAGTTAGTCGAGATTCAAAATCGAGATCGAGATTGATGTCGAGAATCTCGGCGAGATCAAGACGAGATCATTTTTTTATAATCGAGACGAGATCGAGATTTGATTAATCTCGTCTCGCCTCGACAGAAGCTCTATTCAGGACCTTCGGGATTCTTAATATTTATTGATGTTTTGGTTTTCAAATTTAAGTTCACTTCTGAAACTTGAATCTCAAAGTATAATGACCATAGTTAAATTGCATGCCAATAATGTGAAACAGCAAATATACAAAATTGTAAGTGTAGTAAAACTAGTATTTTTATAAAAAAATTATTTATCACGGGAATTAAACCCGAAACCTCTAGCATCGTAGACGGTCTCTCGACTGCTACGCCACCGAGGTCAGCTGTGTATTGTGTATCAATATGAATTAATTAATCCGATTTTGTATACATTGGTATGTGGTTATGTATGTCATACTGACAAATGTTATTAATTAATTTGTCAAATTTGATTTGTTAAATTGATGTTGTTGCGTCTCAATTCCACTCATCGATTTTACATCTTCTCTCTTTTTTGCATGAATTTTTTGACGATCAAGAAACTGACGCGAATGAGAAAAAGGATGGTAAGACCGAGTAGCGAAATTGAGGTGACGGCGATAACGCTTATTTTATCCTTGAAAAAAATTGCCCAGAATAAGTTATATTTTAAAAATATTACCACTAATTATTTAATTGATAATAAATTTATACATATTTGCAGAAAAAGAATATTTTACTAATTGGTAAAAAAAATGTGTTGGAATTATTGGGAAAAGTAAGATTTTGATAAATGCATTAAAATATTTTGTATCACATGTTTATATGGTATTATTCTGTTACATAAATTAAAATTAATCTGTAAACAATGTTCAATTGTAATAAATATTAAACATTAAACAATCATTATGTATAAATTCAAAATATACAAACACAATGCATATTGCAACCAATTATGGTTAATACCGTATTTGTCAAATAATATAAACAATATATTTAAAGTTTTATTTTATCAATTTATATTTATGCTTACATAAATAATTTAATTTTGGATTATAAATATTCTGTAGAATTTTTTAAATTGATTGATTAATTAAGTTTTAATTTACTTAACTAAATGATGATTTCATACCGAATTAATTATTAAATTTTAGTATAAATTAGTACATCCATTTATACTGTAAAAAATAATTTAATGAAGTTGCTCTGATTGGTATACACAAAGTGATACATATAATACAATATTCAATAATGACATGATACAGTGAGCGCATTTTTTGTTAAATCCTTTCTATTATTATATATATTTAAATAACATAGATTATGATGGTTACAATAACCTTATGAGAATACAATTTAATATAGTCGAGGCGGTGTTTTTTAAATTTTACATATGACACGTTATGGTAATAATATTGACTTAGATAAAATGTGACGTATTGGAAATAGGTCATATTAGTCATTGTAATATAACTAAAATAGATAATAGATTATATACACATATGGATTTTAGAAAAATATCGTAAAGGCAAGTTTATTTTATCTATAGTATTGCGGCATTCATAAAGCAATACAACTATGTCATCAAAAATACCCGTTGATAGTATTATTACGACTGTTCATTCATAATATTTATGCCATTCAATACAATTGTAGATCTGCTAGCAGTTTTAGAATAAATGGAATATTAGAAAATCTAAAACAGTATTGGATGAAATATTATACATATTATGTAGGACATAAATATTATCATTTAACCTAGAATTGCCGAATCTTTAAAAATTACTTTCCACGGTACTTCTATATAAAATTTAGTTAATATCAGCAAAATTCGTTAAACACGATTTTTTATTATGTTTAGATTAAATTTTGTACTTCTGGAGTGCACTTTAGATAACCCAATATTTTAATTTGCAATTTTTTAATTTTCAAGAAAATTGTTAGATAATATAAATAATGAAGCCTAAATTTAAAGTGTATCAAAGTATTTTAGTTTAAATTTAAAATTTTCAATTTATAATAAAATTTCAATTTGCGTTCATATTTGAAGCGTATGGATGCAACATTTGATGTTTTGTAATAATTTGATTTTTGAATTAAAAAATCAGATTTTTTACTTTTGCAGCAAAAATGCAAATTTGAAACTTTTATGGTCGTTTTAAATTTATCCTCTTGCAAAATCAGACATTTGCATTTCGGGATGCGATTGCTCACAAAAGGTGGTAGAAGAATTGACGACTTGTTATGCTCCAAAATTAGTGTAAATATGGACCAAGTCAATATGTTCTATTTTAATATAAAGATTTGCCTTACACGCACACAGTATTGTAGCATGAGTCTACTAAGGCCACGAGGCAAAGCAACCAACTGGTCTCCGCATTTACTTCAAAAGAAACTTAATAATTTAATTTAAATACTAACGAGAAACAGAAATTTGTTGGCCACATTTGTCAAATAAATATTCAAAGCTTTTGATTTGATGGATAGTAAAGCGTGTCCGCTTAGCCTATTTTTATATTTACACTTTTTTTTGTCTAATAGTCTTTTATTACCGGGTGCCAGATACCGGACAATAATTTAAGATGTGGCCTAAATTAAAAAATTAAAAATGCCCAAGGCACACATAAAAAAGAAAGTTAAGTTAAGTTAAGTACCAGGAAATTAATTTTTATAAATTTTAATAAATTGTAACGCGGCCGCGCCGATATAATAATTTTAAAAAAATAGTAATGTCCACGGCACACATAAAAATTTTAAATAATTTAATTAAATTTCATTTCAGACATTTGATCCAATTAAAAGGTTTGACTACCAGGTTTTGTAAATTCAAAAAAAAATAGAATGCGGGTGATAAAATTTAACATTAAAAAAAAATTTTATGCTTAATTCATAGATAAACATTTTGAATAATTTAAAAATATGTTTATAATATTTCATACCGAGCACAAACGATAAATTCAAAATAATTTTATAAAATTTCATGCGTGTCTCTTTGGCGAAATTAAAAAGTTTAAGTACCGGTCAATTTAGTTTTATAAATTTTAAAAATTTGAAATGCGGCCGGAATATTAATTTAAAAAATTAGAAATGCACAGGATAATAGAACCTTTATATTGGTAGCAGGGCTAACTCCAATCTTAATAAAAAAACTCTAAATTTATTTATACCGGGTGACAAGTGAAACAGGTACGGGCCAATATGATTTTAACTTACAAATATTTTCTTATGAAATTTTTTTGGGGTTAAAATACATCACGAGAACCTACATAATTGCAAAAACTTTTAAAAATATCATTTCCGGTTTAACTAGAAATAACAGCAATTTTGTAATTTTAAATGGAACAGCCGGTATATTTTTGCAAATTTTTGTTTGTTAGACCATTTCTTTTTTATTTATGAAATAAAATTTTTGTTGGTTAAAATACATCACAAGACCCTACCTTACCGCTAACAATTTCTAAAATATCATCTTTAACCGGAAATAATATCAATTTTGTTTTTTTTTAATGAAACACCTATATTTTTGCAATTTTGGATTTTCTAGTGAATTTTACGTAAAATAAACTGATAAATAAAAATTTGATAAAATATAATTGTAAATCTAATGAAAACTTCATGTGTTTTGTTTAATATCTGTGAAACTGCTTGGGATTACTATTGACCAAAATTTAAATTGAGCAGCCACATCAACGCTGTTTGTTCTAAATTTATAAAATCATGTTATGCAATAACTAATTTTTTAAAAATAGTTTAGCGCAGATGAAATAAAATCTATATACTATAGTTTAGTGTATTTTTACATCATCTACATTAGCTATTATACTTTGGGGTCGGTTCAGAGTGTTCGTCTTGCAAAAACGCATTATTAGCCTTATTTTTAATCTAGATTATAGAGAATCTTGTGGACAAAGTTGACAAACATTCAAAGAAATTGATATTTTAATAGTGTTCTATTTATAAATACCGCTTATGTGTCTTTATGTAAGAATAAACATCTATTTGAAAGTTTAAGCAAAACAATGCAACATAGAACTAAATCATCTGAAGACATTTTTATAAACAAATATAGAACAACGCATTATAAAAATTCTCCAAAATGTGCAGCTACTTACAGTTTTAATAGACTTTCTGCTGAATGCAAAACAGCTAAATCTTTAACAGCATTTTAAAATAAACTGAAAAACTTTTTAAAAAATTAATAAATTAATAAATGGTTGTTTTAATTCTTTAAACGATTTTTTTAATTACAACAAATTATAATATATTTAATATATACGCATATTTTTTTTTATATTTTAAATTATTTTGACGTTGTTAGCTTCTAGAGCACTTCTAACAATAAATATATTCTATTCTTTTCTATACCGGGTGTTCCATTTAAAATTACAAAACTGGTGTTATTTCCGTTAAACTAGATATGATATTTTCCAAATTATTAGCGGTTAAGTAGGTATGTAGGGTCTTTTAGTTTATTTTAACCCATAAAAATTTTATAAGAAAACAATTGTCATATTTACCGAGGGGTAACGCAAATGTCATGCCATACTCTTTACTCTGTCTAGCTTAGTAGATATAGTCCTGAGTATATATATACTGTTCAAAAACGCCAAAACAAATATTTCTTTTTAATGCAAGTACACCCGGCTATGCCGAGCCTTTGGGCTCACGTGAACAGTATGCCAATCAATTTACAAGTATTTTTTTGGTTAAATTTTATTTTGGAACACATAGTAGCCTAAATTAAATCATATAAAACCGCTTAATTTGCAGATGAAAAAAAAAACTAAAATATTTAAAGTATAAAATATTTGGGTTATCACCGGGTCTATACCGGGTCACAACTGAAACAGGAGAATGATCGTCAAAGTATTTGAAATGTTATAGTTTTGTAGATTTTCTATTGATTATAAAATTAAAAGAGGTGAAAGTTTGTCGTTTGGTAGCCGAGGGCAGACCAAAAATATTTGGCTGATAAAAAACAGTTTAGTTTGAAATTACGAAATACGTAAACTTCGTGGCTTGTACGAGCTTTTGCATGGGCAGTACACATGACTCATACGCGTGACGAGGCTCGGGCTGCAGAGCCATAGTATAGATGTTTACATATCAAAAAGTGATCAACATAATTAACAGAAATATACGTTTCAAACATTATACCATTAATATAAAGATGCTAAACTGAACATATTTATGGGGATT
>JARJEC010044100.1:0-11577 GCA_030264575.1 Tachinus sp. AB-2021 | reverse complement strand
CAAAGCATTATTAGTTCCATGGTATATAAATAAAACTAAACTTAAAAAGGAAAACAATATCATCTAATTTTGTTAGAGTTGTTTTATCAATTTACACAGCAAACACCCTAATTTACAAATTACAAATATATTTGCTAAAGTAAATTCTACTTAGAAAGGAGTAGAAACATAATATAGTTGTAGTTTCAGACAATATAACTGGGACTATTAAGAAGATTTTACAAAAATCGAAAATTTGGTCAATGATTCTTATATCTTGTAAAAATTGAAATAATCATCTGTTTATTAAATAGAACAAAAAACAACTTTAAATTTACTCTACTTTAATTATCAATTTAATTAAATTGTTTGTTGCTTTTTAAATTGTAAGGTTTTTTTAATAAAACATAATTTGCATTAATTTAAATAACTTAGTATCGCTAATTTAACTATAATTTATTTGAGAGCACTCCAGAATCTCTCAATTTACCACCATCTATACTTGCAAAGGTGCCTATAATTTATTTGAGAGCACTCAAGAATCATTCAATTTACCACCTTTTCTACTTGCAAAGATGCCTATACTTTTGCCAAAATATTAATGATATTATGTTGAATAAATCTAATTACTTAAAAAAAAATCCTATAATATTTACCTAGAAATGAGTTGCTTTGAACGGTTTTTTTCCAAAATTTTTCTTAATAAAAACATCTTTTTTAAGAATGTTGGAAAGTGGAAATGCAATGCAAATTATATTTATGGTACAACTATATAATTTTTCAGTAGTTTTGATTTATCGAGTGATTTTATAGTGAATTGACGCTGTTTATTAGATTCTCTTTGTTTATGTTTTATATTATGGTTTTATAAGAGTGTTGTAAAAAGTGAAGAAGCCGCAATGAAACGATCAAGATGAAGGAGCTACCTCTCTAATAGGTGGTTAAAGGTAGTAGTTACATAATAAGGTGGTTGCTATAAAAATGGAAATCGAACGGAGCCCTCGGCCGAGACATGAGAATTAATCATGATTTATGAACCGAATTAAAGTTGTTCGAGTGAAAATGGCGTATAATTTCGTGGATACCCTATTATTTAAGGTAGCCACAAGTGCATACGTTTAACTCGCGCTCTCACACAGGATAGGTAGTTTTAGTTGCGTGAGCCCATGAAAAATATAACAGTCGATCAGCCAACCAACCACCCGACCGCCATTCCACCGTTTAAAAGCAATTATACAATTTATATGGGAGCATGTGTTTTATTTTTTTTAAATATAAATTATAGTTTTCTAAAAGACCTCCTCGAAAAAAAGAAAATCCATCAACGCGAGGCGAGCCGATAAAAACTTAATTCGTGTTTATGAGCCCCACACCCATTACGAGCGTATTCCTATGCGTGTCCCGTGGATGCCTATAAATTACCAACGATTGAACAGATTAGGCCCGGGGCATGCTGTGCGTTTATATTGACGAATTACATCCAGAGAGAGCCCCATTGTGCCCCATTGTGCTGACCACTTAGGTTCCATCTCGTCTTATGTCGCGCACGGAAAGTCGCGGATATATCAAGATTTATCATCCCTTTCGGCCATCTCTCAATCCGCTCATTCACAGAAGGTCTATAATAAAAATCTCCGACGTGGATTACTACTCTAGGACCACAAGAATAGCTCACAAACATCATAATTTTCAAAGAGATATATAGTATAAAGTAAAGCTTCGCATAAATCACATGTTCCTACTTTAGAAAAGTGTCAATATGTACTAACATTTGCGATATAGAGAAATGTTTACGTATCTTCTATCAAATTCTTTCTAATCTTTTTTTATTTTTAATGTACATTATTATTATTTTTATTATTTACAGTTGATGTAAGTTGATTTTTGTTTAAACTTTCATGTTCTGATAACTGACATCACAGTCTTTTTATAACCATAGGGTTATTGAATTAATAATTTTAGTGAATGTTTGCTTTCAATGTTATTTAGATATGTCGGTTAGATCTATTATGTTCAAGTAGTCGATGTAACATTTAAATATTACAAGAGTCATTGATTGA
Organism: Tachinus sp. AB-2021; assembly: GCA_030264575.1. NCBI lineage: Eukaryota > Metazoa > Arthropoda > Insecta > Coleoptera > Staphylinidae > Tachinus > Tachinus sp. AB-2021. The sequence goes on along the minus strand of JARJEC010044100.1, from coordinate 9,538 downwards.
TGAAGAGAACCGATATATAATTATTAGACCGTTGTGCGAGATACGAAGCAATAATCATGTAAGGCGCTTATTGATGGCTTCCGTTGTGGTTTATTGTCAGTGTAAAATGATAATTAAGCATGAGTTGAGTTATTAAAATTGGTATGCACGGAGCAGAAGAAGAAACATTTGTTTATTTATTTTCGACTCCGACTTGATGCAGTATTGTTTGATGCGAATTCGGTAGCTGCTTATGGTCGTTATCAAACTTGCGACCCCGTGGACCCCTTGCAGCATGTTTATGGCGTGCAGTAAAGAAACGGGTGATTGTAGAATCCCGACCGACACATTGTATGTAAATGGAGTCCATTGGAGACCATATAAGCGTCTCGTGAATATGTATTGGCGAGACATGGCCGATCAGCAGATACACGCTGACAATTATCAAGCGTACCGCCGCATCCAGCCGCATCTGCATGACATTCGGCTCGGTGTTCTGCGATGGCTACCAGGTAGCTGCATAAATACGGGATAGATAAAGCTGGGTTGTGCAAGACAGTCATGACTGACATAAAGATACAAGCCGCTGAACAAAGTCCATTATCTTTTTTAATACCAAATATAGACACAAAAAAAGTTTGTATAATGAAGGTCATACTCGCATCGATATGATTAAGCGTAGTCGGCTTTGCTATTTTTAATTACGCGCGATATTTTCAGGCAACAAATCATATCGCTCAAGCGTTTCAAATAGCAAACAGGTAATTTAGCAAATCACTGATTTTGTTAATCGAATTGACAACGAGCCATGCATCAAAATTACTGTCAAGCATTGCTGCAATTTGTAAAGTTAAAAAATGTATGCATTATTATTAACATTTGTATGAAAATTAAAATTTTATAATATTTCGAGTATATTTTACGGTATATAAAATAAGCTAAATAAAGAATTATATAATTCTTTTTGTACTAATATGAGATTAAAGCAGATACCTTCCTATACTGCAACAAAAACTGCCACAACAATAAGTTATTATTTACAGAGTTAAATTGTTTTATGACAAAACATGATTAAATTTTATTAAGTATGGTAATTGCAAAAACATCATTTTGCCCAATAAAATAAAAAATTTATTGCTACAATTCTTCCTTGAAATAAAAATAGCATAACTTTATAATTTTGGATACTATGTGTGTGTTTTTCTTTAACAACTACACATCCTTCAAACTATCAATTTAAAAATTATTTTAGACGCAATTAAAGTGCACACCATCACCGTCCTGCTAATACTACACGCCATGTTCGATTTTCTTAAGAACAACATCAATCTAAATGATCTTCTAAAACATAAATATCTGTCAGTTGCTAATGGTTTTAAATATAAATTTAATTTAATTTTTTCAATTTCAATATAATTGTAGTACTAGTAGTCATTTATCCATGAATGCGGGAAAAATAAGAACTAGACATATATTACAACAAAAATATCTTAAAAAATTAATTCAAAATAAATAGGTTTTTGTACACTTAATTAGGAATCAGTTAGGAATTTCTTTACTAAATAATAGAATTTTTGTTGGCAATTATTAAAGATTATTTTTCCTTGTTGTCATTTTAAACTTTTTTTAATATTAGTTAGGCAATTGAATATTTTAATTCTCTTTTGCAATGATAGCACGGATACCTCGCTTTTGATTTATAAAAATACTTTGTTTCGGATGATATACCCCAGTTTATAAGTCCATATGACATAACATGTGAAATACAAAAAAATATACACGCCTGAGTACATCCGGTAATACTATATTTCTGATGTTATATAAAATATAACAACAGGCGCGTAATTTGGGCAAAACACCGTTGATGCGTGGTATTCACGTTTGTTTTTGGTCTAAATACAATCTGAAAAAGTAGTAGAGGTGTACTTTTTAATAGACTTATTATTTGCCTTTATAACCACCTAACTTGTATTTAGCGTAAATTTATTTTGAATGTACCAGTCAAACACAATTTTTCATCATCATTCAATCATTTGCTACGATAATTAGTTCTTCTTTGGTATCCTCTGTAATTAATATATTGATATTGTGTGCAAATGCGATGGTTTATGCAGGAGCCTTATGTCGCGTGTTTTTAGTGATAATATTTATTAGTGATATAATGCTAGCGATTTCAACGTATTGGCCTCTGTTTGTTATGTATGATATGATCCAATTCTACGCTGTACTCATGATACCGTAACTTTTCATTTTTTAATACGTGCACCGTGGTCTATGTCTAGAGTATCGAAAGCTCCCCACATAACAAACAGTAAAGCTGCGGTTTTTGTTTTCAATTCCGTTGTATAATGGAGCTTAGTGCATCATTTAGAGCAATTTGCAAAGATTTTCCTTGTCTTAAATTTATGTCGGCATAGGGAATATATTGAATTTTATTCTAAAAAATTAGTTAATTGCTTATTAAACAAAGTTGACATTGTAGGGCAATACGTTTGTAGTTTGCCATTTCAGATTTTTACACTTTCTTCCATTCTGGAACAATTTTTGATGTTTGTAGTGAATCTGAGTAGATTCCTTCTTCAAAGCTTTTATTAATTATTCTTGTCAGGGGTCAAAGACGACGTTATTTATGACGATTAACAGTTTTTCAGGTATTCCGTCAATGAGTGTATTTTAATAAAATGATTAATTTCTTGTGGTATGGCCTTTGGCCTTGCTGCATTTTGTAACCACTTCAAAATTTAAAAAAAGTTCTACGTTCAAGTACTTAACCAACTGTTACTAAGTTTACTGTACAGTTAATAAGGATAAGCAGAGAAAATAATATAATATCACCTGTTAATAATTAACAAGCTTGTAGAGAATTTGTATAAAGTTCTAAATAAACTTAACAAAAATAGGCCACATTACTTTAATTATAGAAAATTACCACGACTTATCACTAACATAGTCATACCCAACCTTTATTTGCCTTAGGCCATTTGAAACTTATGATTGTTGTTCACGTACATTTCAATATTTAAAAATGCATCCAATTTAGCAGGTTATGGATATAAAATTTAATTAGTCATGTCTAGAGCGCGGATTTTAGGTTTTTTGAATTTTAAAAACTTGAAACAAACCTATTATATCACCAAGAAAATGCAAGATTAATCTTAATACTGGCCCTACTTTTATAGAATTTAGGTAAAATTTTAATGGTCTTCATGCGGTCGGTATTCATTAATGGCCTAATCCGATAAGTAGTTTACACAACCCTACAATAAAGTTACATCTCTGGGATACTATCCGTACTACATTTATAAGATTTAAATTAAAAAAATTGTGATATTACTAAAAATTGCATATTTAAAATTCAAATAAAATCTACACAAATTTTAAAATAATGTAAAATTTTGCTTCCAAAAAAGACAAAAATTAGTTTCAACTGTAAATGTTTCCTAAGTGTTTTTGTTATTAAATTTTAGATTATTGTAAAACAATTTTATTTACTAAAATCAAGGCTAATTATTTTTAATTTTTAGATATTATGAGTGAAATGGAAAATTTTGCCAAAATCTTAAAAAATAAATTACATTTTAATTAAACAAGTTACTGTCCGAACACAATCTAATTTTAATCTCGTTTACCTAAACATTATTAGTAGTTTCAAAACTAAAAATAAAAGCTTATTTTTCAAAAATTGCCTAATTTTTGTTTCAATTTTCATTTTAACATTATTTGATTTATTTTAATTATTATGAATTGAATTTTGGTAAAATTTTTAGTTGGATTTTTATATTTGGATTATTTTTCAATTGACAGATAATAACAAATAATTTAAAAAAAATATACACATGTCATGTAACTAGAGCTTCTGTAGAGATGAGACGAGACGAGATTAATCAAATCTCGATCTTGTTACGTCGAGATTTAAAAAAATTATCTTGTCTTGATCTCGTTGAGATTCTCGATCTCGGTCTTGAATTTCAACAAATTCTTGACAAGATCTTCACAAGATTAAAAAAATATTTTGAGTTTTACGAATAATATATAATATAACATATTTATTAAATAAACTTTTGTTAATATAATAATTTTACTTATACATTTACAATTTTAAATGCAAGATCTTGTTTTGATCTTGAAGAGAATTCGATATCGATATCGATATCGACCTTGGAAAAAAATATATCTTGTCTCGGCAGAAATTCTACATGTAACTAATAAAGTTTGTGACAATATGTATAAGAAAAACCGCTCAAACTTTTTGGTTTGCCGATAATAAATAATTTGTTTTATCTTTAATAATCATTTAGTTTATTGTTAATAAATATTGCTATAAGTATATTTATATACAAGAAGTTTGTAAATATTAGAAAAGGTTAAATATTTTGAAAACACGTGTTTGAGGAAAATGCATCAAACAAAAGTTATAAGGTTTTAAAAGTTCTATTTTATTTGTTATCTCGATTGTTGAAGATGACAGTGAGCTGTTTTCATAAAGTTATAGGATAGCCTATTTTGCTTCCAAGAAGCATACAAAAAATAATTAATTTTAAATATTTTTGCTCGTTGTCATCTTTAACGCTCTGATATAAAATGTGGTGTTAAAAAAATACATGTTGAGTAAAGGTCAATATTTTTCATATTTTTTTATATTTGTCTAAACTTCTTTACAAGATCAAATGGATCGTTGAATAGAACGTTTATTAAAAACCTTTCAATTTTTGTTCAAAACATTAGTCTCAAAACGTTTTGTTTTTAAAATATTTGACCATTTCTGGACTTTACAAACATTCTGTATATAATTCTTCAATATATTATTTTTCTTTTTCAATTCAAATTTATTCAATTCTTACACTTGGAAACAATTATTTGCTATGACGTAATAAACCGAGACCAATAGAAAATAAAAGTAAATTACATAAAATTAGTTGAAATAAATACAAAGATATTTTTAAACAGTATTTCTATTATTAACTAAATAATTTAAATACTCACAAACGATTGTTTTGTAATTGACAAATTTATATTAAGCTTGATTGGCAATTGGCCTAGTGTTATTTTTAAGTTTAATGAAAAATTTTATATAATAAGAGTATATATAATAATTATTTTTGTATATATCAACTAATTGAACCAAATAACTGCAACTGACGTTTAGGTTTGATTTAATTAAAAACGTACAGAAATAGAGTCGGTTGAGATAAGTCAGATAAGTGTTGTGTTTGCACAATCTCAAGGCAATAAAACAATAACACCTAGCAGCTCCTTGAGGTTTACGGTCGGATTAAAATAATAAAAAAAGAGCCATCCGAGTTTTATCTCGTATGTTTGCTGAGCGTAATGACGATTAAACAGTGCGTTGTGTACAGAGGCGTTCTTCGGATACGATCCTCGAATAAAACAGGGAGAAATTCCGATGTAAATTTGATAAGGTGACATACTGGTAAAAAGGATACCTTGCTTTGTTATTGTTTTATAAACACCGGTAGTAAATTTCTTCAGATGAAGTTGCATTCAACTAACGAGACATTATTTTATTATTACTATTATTATATCTTTATACTAGCAGAGTTAGAACAATATGATTATGGAATGGAGCGAACATATGAGTTAAAAAATTCCGCCGTACAAGAGGCCATCGAACAAATGGGGTTAATTATATCGGCAGAAGGGCAGACGCAGCCGGTATCTATAATGGTGATCCTGCCTTGCAATAAGATCTATATCTAAATCTGCTACTAATCAAATGGGGGATCGAGATTTCCTCATAGGACATTTATCTTGCCGCTCTTAATACGTATCTATGTTGAATGAAATGCCCCCGGCGTGCACGTCGGGGAAATCAGCGTAGGGATATTGAAAATTTTCTAACTAAAATCACTATTTTTAGAGACGAGATCTAAATCATCACGAACACGTTGCAACACACACCAAATAAATAAAAGTCACGATTATTATTAATTTCTATTTTTGATATGTTGACGTTTGTTACATCACTAATGAAATAATGGTGGATTTAATTTAAACACTCAATATAAACGTTTAATTGGAGTTTTTATTTTGATTTACAGTATTTGCATTTTTATATCTGCAGACGTATTTCTGCTACATTTCATTATCGTTTAAAAATCAATAATTAATAAAAAGTTCTTTTCTGCAACTTCTTATAACAAATACCTACCTTTTTAATACCAATAATAATTAATAAATATTTCAATAATTTTTTAACTTGTTTACAAACTTTGGATTTTAGTCTCATAATTTCTATATCACGTCTCAAATAACGTTTCACGGACAAAATGTATTTACAACATAATGCAAACGTACTCAGATATTATTATCAACAAGAAAAATATTGTTACTTTTTTAGACTCCGTTTAGAAACAAACATTGGCAAATATTTGCTATTATTTATAATATCAAGCTTACAATATATGTGGCGAGTTGGCGTTATTAGTCTGCTATTCCACATGATTTGAACTGCTACTGTAATATAAGTATGTTTCTACAAGATTGTCATTTTTAAATGACATCCAACTTGTTCAATTTGAGAATGATATAATTGTGTTTATTAGCTGGATATTTGGCCACACTTTAGCATTAAGCATTAACTCGCGGTGAATACTTTATCTAAGTGGATAATTATTTTCATCATATTCCAATCAATAAGGAATTTGAAATTAGAAAATGTATTAACAAGCTATTTTTTTGTTTGTTTACTAAAAGTTCTCCTCCAATCCCCGAACCGCAAAAATCCACCAAAATTTCCTTCTGCGTTACGAGGGGTGATTTTTATCTCGGCTATTATTTGGTTCGATTTTCTATTTTTTTTGTTAATATATAGAAAGATATTTTGAATAACTTTTGTATAAAACTTTTTTTATAACAAATTTTGTGCTGCAAGATAAAAACCGGCGTTTTTAGGGGGTGGTTTTTTAAATACATTTTATCAGCTTTTCTATAGTAGTTATGAAAAAAAAATTTCAAACAAAACTTATAGTGCCTACAATTTCCTACAAGTTTCATATGAAAATGAATTTTGTGATGCCAAAACTACTCACCACAGAAGAGTCAAATATCTTAAATCCAAATTTGGTTTTATTGTTTAAATTGTTGTTGAAAATACCAGTCTCACAAAAAAAGTGTGTCATCAAAGTTGTAGGCTTTAACTTTGATGTCACAAATTTTTTGTGAGACTGATATTTTCTTCTTCTTTTTTATAGATGTTATCAATGTTCCCAAATAATTAATTTTGAAATAAATATAGATATTTAGTATATTAATAAGTGGGTAATTATTGCAGTTTTCTTGAAAATCGTAACTGAAAAAATACTGCTGAAAAAAATTTTAGGTAATTATTGTTGAGATGGGATATTTTTAAAAAGAAGTTTAGTTTTTATATATCAATTATCAATTTTGAAAAACATATGGTCTAGGAGTATACATGATGTTGATGCATGAACATATATGTATTTGAAATTATTATTTACTAGTAAATAGTTAAAAAATAAAACGTAATAAAAACGTTTTAATTTTAAAAATTATTTCTAAATATTTAATATTTCTTATTATAATGCGGCTAATAACACTGAGAACGCACGTTAACCGAGACGTTAAATTTAATGACATTTTAAACTTTGATTGTAACTTGATAAAATAGATGTTTGATCGTGTGTGGACGATTAAAACAGAAAGAAAAATATAGTGTGTACATCTCTGAATGCAATTAAGGCGAATTACGCGATGAGAGCGCGATTAAATGAATGAGCACTCACACACATGATAATAAATTTATAAATGATATTCGAGCGGGCGCTCTAAAAATGTCTTTTTAATTACGACGTTAATCTATAGAGCACAATCGTTGACAGAATCATAATTACAAAGATTAATTAGCCGCGTCGGGACAGTTCCTCTGCGCGCACCACCTCTCGTACGTATCTAATTATGTATCACAATAACGACACCCTCCCAACGACAGTCTTCATTTAGATATTAAGAAGTTGAGACTAATTAAACGCCGTTTATCTACTTCAAGTGTTAATGGCTCGAAGTGAGATGATATTTCTAGTTCATATCTCATGCGCGCACTCTACTTTATTTATTCCCGTCGCGCTTAATATAATTTTTTTTAGTTAATTTATTTCACCCAAACAATGATTTCTTAACGCATCCATCCATCCAGTACTGTCTTATTACGGTGGATTATAAATTGGAGACAGGATTTTTGATTGTGAATTTCGGCCAGGTTTCATTCCGCGTATGATAATTGGCGATGTCGCAGACAGATCTGGTCAACTGGATATAAACATTAAGGAGCTCACCGAGTGACGGCCGAAGTGACATTTTGAGCCCGCGCCGAGATTGATAGACGGCGCTGCAGCGGCCTAATTGAGTGCTGAACCAGGTGATTGATGTAAAAATAATATGTGAAAATCACGGTGACTGAGAACAAATTGCAGTGTTTTGACTACCTGTGGAGGATTTATGTTGCGCCGCGGGGAAACCCCCGCACTTATCTACATCTAGTGAGCGGACCATTACACAAGCGCCACCCCATTATCAAATAGAGAACCCATACTTATGACATTAGGGTGAGGAATCGTTTCGATGCTTCGGGGAATTTTGAATTTTCTGGTGGCACCAACCCAATCAATTTTTATAAAATATAGCGTCCATATCGACATAAAAGTATTTAAGACTATTAATCATTATGTAGTTAACTATTTTCTTAACCAAGTTAAATTACTGATATTTTTAAAACCAGTATTTTTTTAAATTTCACTTTTTTATTATTTTATATTTGGTTTGTAAATATTGAGTAGAAAAATGCAGATGTCAAGAATTTTGTAACATAGATTTTATCATAGTTTAGACAAAATATTGTATGGTTTTTAATGTATTTGTAATTTAATCATATTTTTTTAATTCAATTTTAATTTAAAATTATAGCTATAGTTTGGTTTTGTAATAAACCTAAATACATTTACGTGCTTTTAAGTTTTAAACTGGTTTATACAATACTTAAATGCTATTTTATTATCATTAATCTAACCTCATTTTACTGATTAGTACATTCACTTTAGGTACTTCTTTCTCTTCTCTTATATATATTCTATGTTTATGTATCGAGGTGTTTCGTCCAAAAGTACAGCATGATAAAAGCAGGAACAATTACATAAAATATTTACGTAAAACATTTCAAATATTAATTTTAATACATGTAGAATATACTAAAACCTTTGATTAACAAAATTAAACTTTTAAAATATATTGGATTTGATGACAATTAAAATGATATAATTAATCCAATCCAATATATGCTATAAAAGAGAACAATTTATTTAAAATTAAAATTAAGCAATTTATTAGTGATAAACAGAAGGTTTGGAAGCGATTATTGTTGGGTTATCTTTTATATTTTATTAATTATTAAAAGATATAATGCAGTCGGAAATATATATTGACAACATAAACTTTTATATTAAAAATTACTTTCATTGATAGGTGAAAATAAATATAAAAAAAGCAAAATTTTTGGATTTAGACAAAAACAGAGAAAAATAACATT